>JAZHYW010037497.1:0-28527 GCA_037355805.1 Ixodes ricinus
GTTCGAATCCTGCTCGACTTTATTCTAATTTTATTAATTGTGTACTCTTCTAAGAAATAAACTTCAGTAAGGTGTTAAGTTGGGTGAGTTGGTAACAGTTGAAATTGATCAAAACTATAGCGCTTGTCTGTCTTCTGTGTTCGCTTCCTGTCCCTTGTACTCGTATTTTTGTGCGCTATTTTTTCATGACGTTGTAGGAAATACCGGCCCATTCACGGCTGCCATTGAGTGTTCTTGTTAAGAACATTTTTCAACGCACCGCGCGCTGGCTCGCGTCAGTCACCTTCCGTCACCGATGCAAGATGCATGGCTCATTTTTGTTTTTAAGTTTGTAGGTTTAAGTTACCTTCATTAAACGTTTATTTGTTGTTATAAATTCATTTTTTTTATTGGGGACAAAATTGCACAAGGCAGAAATTAGACGTATATCAACGCGTAAACAATCACGTGCTTGGAATTCATAAGCTGACAATCCACCTTTAGATATTTCTTGTATCAACCACTAGTAAGAAAACATGTTTTATACTTATACTGCTGACAAACACAATACATAAGTATATCGCACTTCAAGTCAACTATAAAAACCTTAGAAATGTGTGCAATACATTCTGCCGAATTCTTTACAAGTTCCGATCGCAGTATCACCGTTAAATGGTAAGGGATAATGATAAAGCTATCAGTATATGCTGCGACCGCCAGACATTCATTATAGTATATTTTTTATATTTCAAGTTACTTTTTTTTTATTGGGCACATATCCCGCTTTGGCGGTAATTTGCACATGGCATAAAAGTTAAAATGGGATACGTCCCGTGGAGCTAGATAAGTAAGCTAGAAGACCCGCCACAAATTTCTGGTCATGAAAACGTCTTGCTGACACTGCTATGACCAGCCAAAGAGTATGTCGTGGAAGCCCCCGATAAACCTTTTGCGTAGCGAATCCGAACCCTGAAGAGAGACTATTTCTTCCTCTTCATATACAGTTGTGTTGTAGCGAAAAAATGAGCCGTCTTCGCCCAGCAGGTATGAACCCAAGTGCTCATTAACTTGTTCGCCAGCGTTGCCGGTGTCAACCTCAATTTTCGCAAGTTTTCTCAACACCTGCTGACAAAACCCATCTGTATTCTTGGCCTCAACAACCTCTTCCGTGCTTACCAGATCACCCCAAGTCACGATACTCTGCTCTTTCGTGTGGCATCCTGAAACTGCTACGATACCCCATCTGGGAGTTTGCGATCCGTCCTGTCCACGCGCAGCCAGGTTGTATAAGGTCTCTTCGGCTGGCTGAGGGGGCTATGTACGCACCCAGGTCCTGTAGGTAACCGCGGACCGGTACTCTTCAGGGTCCCCTGAATATATCCACGTGGGGAAGTCCAACGGCGGTCGGTGCGCAGACGCATGCCCGGCATTTCGAATACTCCCGAAAGTGCTTTGAACATAGCCGTCATGGCGTCCATGCTCTCACGGACGTCTCTCGCGTCCGACGCAGGAGCTGGGGTCCGCGTCTCCGACAGCGTTCGTGAACCCTTAACTCCGCTCACCGGAGCACGTCCGGCGGTGTCTGACACTCGCTGTGCCTCGCTTTAGAACGGAGCATCCTTATCTGTGGCCACCTTCAACCTCGTATTGACGGGCAACATAGGCTCTCACGATAACAAGCGTTGAGGAAACTAGGTTGCCATGCCCCCAAAATAGCCGAGGAACGTTCCCAGTGTGACTTCCGAGGGGCGATCGAAAGCGAGGAAAAGCCACTCGGGCCTCACGTTGGGCGCCAGATAATGTGGGTATCGACTTTAGCAAACGCCCGACCAGGTTCCGCCTCGACCGGCCCGAGGGAGTTCTCACACCGCAAGGTACAAAGGGCTTCACAGTCTGACAGTTGTGCGAGCTAAAGGTAACGACTCGACCTTTCGCCGTTCCGTTGACGACCATCCTCGACCTCACCGCCCGAGCTCTGTCCAGTGCCGTCCTCGTCTCCCTCCTCTTAAACCGCGCGGGCGCATGCCCGGCATCCTCGAGGCCGCAATGGCGCACAAGCTGATGGGACGAACATTTCAATTGAAAGATGGGCGCGAAATAATCACAGCCCTTGTTTAGTCTTACAACAAGATGAATGAGGACGACGAGAAGGAGCAAGCTCGCACCACGTGTTGTTTTCATTCGATCATAAACATTCGGCAGTAAACCATCAGTGGGAACAGTCAGGTCTTTGAGGTTTTTCTCTGACGTGACAATGGATCCAGCTATAATGTAACAGAAAAAAATGGTGTCAAAACACGGGAACATTAGCGTGAAAAAAAAACGGTCTTCATCAAGAAAATGCAAAAGAATAATTGTCCATAGTAAAGAATCACCGGACCGACATGGAGTGACTTCTTAAAGAACGAGAAACAGTGCAAACACTACGATCATTTCTAAACGGACATAGACAAAATTAAAACAATATATATATCGAAGAAATGTTGAAACGCAAACGTTTCCTACAGGCTGTATTCTCGGATTTTGATTCTGCCACCGAACCGCATGTGAGCGATGATAATTTGTGGCGAGAGCTTGCAGATGTGTTCCAGGACGATGAGTCGAGTATTAGGAATTTGTCAGCCATGAATATTATGAATTCCACCTGGAGAATAGAAACGTCCAAACCGAAGATAGAAAATGAAGGACGAAAACGCGCAACAAACGAAATCGAGTTAAATGAAATCAACAAAGTTACTTAGCTGGAGTACACGCTGACTGGACAAAGTATGCGTGATTTTCAGACTGCAAATCGAGTCGAGTTATGTTAAAATATAAGTTTTTGAAGTAGACTGTAAACAAGTCTTTTTTGAGGAAACCCTTGCTTTAAGCAAGGTTCAGGACGAGACGCATAATGAAATAATGACCGATAAGAACGTTCCTTCTCCCTGCAAGAAGCAAGGGTCTACAGGCGCTCAACCTTTTACTCAACACAAAAAAGCCGGCGGAGTGCGACCAAATAAGAAATAAAGCAGAGCTCGCTAAGGAAAACGGCAAGAAAGAAGCAAGGCATGAGAAGAACTAATCTAAATCGTAGACTGTGCCGACAAACAGCCGCATCCACAAGTATATCAAGAAAGAGACAAAGTCGACAGAGAAGAAAACCCGACTAGAATAAAAACCGAATGTGAAACAAAGAATGAAACAACGTCCACCAACGGCGAGACAGAACAAGCAAAGGAGACAAAAAGCACTGCACGCGCCCAGAAACGCCAACAAGTACACAGCTCTGAAGTTTCACACACAACTCATGCCAAACACGAATCCGCTTCATTAACAAAATAATGCTGACTTGTAGTTTTGTGAGCATATGTCGAGGTGTTGAAGGATAATCGTCAGATAATTCGTACATGTCGTAAGTGTCGTAGGTTCAGTACAAAACCAACTCAGGTGGAATTCGCTACCTTCAGTGGGGACGTCACCCAAACTCTCAAGGCTTTTTGGGAACTTGACAAGATCAGCCAGGGTGAGCTTTTTTCACTTCAAAGCTGCTGATGATGCCGCGGCGGAACAATATTGGATAAGGCAAGTTCAAAACGAAGCCTTCGAAAGGGAAGTCAGCCTACTGACCAGAGACCATCAAGTGGAAAAAAGCTCACCATTGGCTGATCTAAAGGTCCCGGGTTTCGGCACCAAAATGTCGAGGATCTTTCTCGGTTAAGAATTAAATAGGCCGAGCCGTAAATGTCGTACCGTTTAATCGGTCGTTCTCATAATTCAAGCTATATAAAAAAAAACTCCTGCCTCGTCGTCTCTTCAAAGAGGAACTCTTATCATCCGCCATTCCTGAATGTTCTTAAATTTCATCTGGGAAAGGAACTCGTCTTCAAACCGAAGGAACCTGAATGCGTTGCGATCTTCCTTTTTAACTTCGATTTGTAGAAACGCTTTCTCGGTGTCTGCAGTTAGTACAATCGCATGCGCTCCAAAGCGGAGAAGTTTCAACAGCTCTAGTGACAGCGAAATCAAGGGTTGCGCCGATCAAAACATTAACGTTACCGCGTCTGGAACTGATGGGAGCTGTTGTTGGAACGAGGCTCCTAGACTGCCTGCGCAAGACGTACCCTGACATTCCTTTTCGATATAGCATGTGGACGGATTCCACTGTGGTACTTAGTTGGATTCAGGGCTCAGTAGAAAGATTGAAGCCTTTCGTAAAACATCGCGTACTAGAAATCCAATCACAAAGTGTTTCCGAAAACTGGAGGCACTGCCCCTGGAACAGTAACCCTGCGGACCTGCTCACGAGAGGAGAATCAGCAGCAACGCTGCGGGATAGCTCCATGTGGTGGAAAGGACCCAGCTGGCTTGTTCAAGATCCAGTTGAATGGCCAAAGGCCTACCTACTTCAGATACTCACGTGGAACTCAAAAGCAACGTGCACTGCATCACCAAAGTATACCTTCAAACAACAAGTCTTGAAGCGATGGCAATCCGCCGGTATATGAAGATGGGACATGCGGAACTAGTACCGCTCGGCCAGCACGATCAAGCTGAGACACGAACATATTACATGCCACATCGGGAAATCCTCAAAGAAGAGTCTGTTACTACGAAGTTGAGGGTGGTGTTTGACGCTTCATCTCACGAAAAAGGGTGCGAACCGCTTAATCACTTCCTCGAAAAAGGCCCCAACCTGAATCCAGAAATACTTCAAATCCTTCTTCGCTTTAGAGCGCATGCGATTGTTCTAACTGCAGACATCGAGAAAGCGTTTCTACAAATCAGAAGTTAGAAAGGACGATCGTAGCGCATTCAGGTTCCTGTGGTTTGAAGACGAGTTCCTTTCCCAGATAAAATTTAAGAACATTCGGGAATGGCGGATGACAAGAGTTTCTTTTGGAGCGACGACGAGGCAGGGTGTTTTTTTGGTATAGCTTGAATTATGAGAACGACCGATTAAACGGTACGACATTTGCTGCTCGGCCTAAAACACAATAAGCAACGAGACTATTATGAACGTCAGACGACAAGATAAAATATTATCTCCGGCGGACAATCGACGAACATGCGTGCAGCTCGTTCAGACAGACATTTTTCTACGATGAGTATACCACGACGGCAACGTTACTAGAACATCTCAGTTGGGAAACTGCCATACAGCCTGCTCTGAAAAAATGGCACCGATCCGTACTCGAGAACCGAACTAATAGCGCTTGCAACGCCGCCATTTTCCCGCAGCTGCCACTCGGGGAACTGCGCGGTTGCTTGTATTGGTTCGGAAGTATCGCATTCGATAGCGCCCGCTGTGACTCTTTTATTGTGGCTTTAATCGGTCGTTTTGGCGCCGAAACATATACGGTGGAAGGGGTTTCAGGGGTGTCAACCCCCGTCTATCGAAGTAAGGAAGCGCCCAGGTTGAGACGCGCTACCTAAAACAGCCGGTGAGACATGGTTGTATAAAAACAAAATTAATTATGCCGCAAAACGTTGTAAACTAAAGATTTCAGAAAACATCACGCGCCAGACATTTCATGCTAATCTCCAAGAAAAGCTTTTCCAAAACGAGCTTTTTCCGTTATTTTTTTAACGCAAAAACATGCGTTCTGAAAGCTCATGGTGACCACAGTAAGGAAAAAAGATTGAACCACCATCTTGGCATCTCGAGCCAGGGAGTTTCGGTATTCTGGCGAACATTCAATGACTCTAGCAGTAGCCATACAAAGCAACTTTCATGTTTCAACTCGTCACTAAAGGGTGGCGCTGTTATCGTATTTAGCTCGGTCTGGGTGGACGCCAGCGGCCTAGGCTTGAAGGGTGAGTTTCCGAACTGAGTCTTTTATTAACTTTGCACGAGGGTAACGACAAGCACAGTGAATCACAGTGAATGTCAAACTATTAGTTTTCCCGATGAACAGCTATTCACAGCATTACAACATTCCTGCCATAGCAGCTTCACCTTTGTCATACACTGGTGGGGCAGCCTGTTGAATCTTCAACAACAAGAGGGAGGAAGACGACGAGAAGGAGAAAGCTTGCACCACGTTTTATTTTCATGCGTTCACAAGCAGTCGATATTATACCATCATGATCAACAGTCGGTCGGTATAATTTTTCTGTGACATGGCGATAAATCTATGTATTATTTAACAGCCCCATTTGTGGTTCTTAACATTAGCAGGTCTCTCTAGACGGGGACTCAAACCGAAAAATATAACGTTTCGGTTTTCGGTTTATGGTTACCGCTGCCTGTTGATAACGGTTTCGTTTCGGCTTTTGAGCAATTTAGTATTATTGTAAATTTGAGCATTTTCATTTTCTTTATTTCGTTTTAATTTTTTCGTTCTCTTTCTTTCAATTCTTTGAAGTTCACGGTCGTAGCGTCATGGGCATTTCATAAATGTTCGTTGCTCATTGAAAGAACTGTGTGTGTCTGTGTTCGTCCTTCGTGTGTTTTATTCTTTCTGTGTATTTCGGTTTTTTACAGTTTTACTTTTTACGGTTTCGGTTGCCGGTTACACGTTTCTAAAAATCTGTTTATAATACGATTTTTTCAACAATTTGTCTAATTAAAAAGCTAAACAGCCGTTTTATAATAAACGGTATAAAGTAAGGACAGAACGACCAGGTTGGTAGGGATAATTAATCTTGAGGAATAAAACGAGAAGGGACGGACAAACACAAACTTCCAGTTTGTGTTCGTTTGTCCGATCCCTTTCCCGTTTTCTCCCTCAAGTCTAATAAGCATTACGGTAGTCCCAGATATCTAAAAACGTGAAATTCAAGGAGATTTAGAAACGTCTTGATACTTCTCACTGGTCAAAAGTTGCACACGTTTCTATCTCCAGCCCTTGTTCACTACCAGCCGCGCAGCGAGGGGGGTGTGGGGTGTGTTCTGGTGTCAAAACACCGCCCGAAATATTTCTTTATTATATATAATACATATACTGTATATAAATATATAAACACCACAACAACAATTCGACGACATGTTTTGTGGGTGGTTACTTTCTATATAAAAATATATATATATATATAAAATAAAGATCCACTTCAAAAACTTAACTCCTTTACTTAGACGTTTCGACCCGAGACGGGTCTTCATCAGTATGACAGAAATTCAGGAAAATTGAAAGCAATTCAGGAAAAAAAAAAAAAGGAAAGGGAGGAAGGAGGCAAACAGGCACAACAATGTATACACGAACACAAAATGAAAAGGGTCGGGTAGGGGGGGGGGGGGGAAGAGAGGTGTCCAAATTGTCGCGGGACCCAAGCAGGTGAGTCCCCGGAGGCGCCAGCTCCCCCGGGCGCAACCACTCCAACGCACAGAGTCGTTAAAATCTGGTTTGCAAATAAGGCCACAAACAAAAAAAAACAAAAAAAAGGAGAGGGGTGGAATTATTTTAGGGGACAACAGGATCCAAGACATCAATCACGCCAAGTATGCCCCGGCTTCTATTGATACCATTCCTGCGTGTGTCAAATTTGTGGATGAGGTACGACTCCCTTTGCTCGCGTTCGTAGTTTGATTTAAAGCCGGTCTCGAGAATGGTAACTGTTACTTTCTCGAACGAGTGATGTTCCAGCCTCATGTGTTTGGATAGTGGCAAACCAGGGAGAGAGTTGATGTGCGACTTGTGGTTGTTAAATCGAAGTCTAAATGCTGTTTCCGTCTGTCCCACGTACTGCATTCCGCATACGGTGCAATGGAGCAAGTAAATTACGTTCGCTGAGTCGCAAGTAAGGCGCCCGCGTATCTTCAAACTGAAGTTTGATTTTGAGCTTCTTGCCGTATCAGTGGAAACAATATGGTCACACACCTTGCAGCCTGATTTTAGACATGGCCCGCAGAAGGAATTTGCGGGGGCAGGTACTCGGGAGTTTACCAGTGTGTCTTTTAAGTTTTTTGAGCGCCTGTAGGTGACGCGGGGAGGCGAGGTAATAGCCTGGCTTAGTCGAGGGCTTTGCTCAATTATGTTAAAATGTCTCTTCAAAATTTTGTTCGGGTTCGGAAGGTTCGCGTCGTACGTTAGGACCAGATTGGTGGGCGGGCGGTCATTCCTGATCTTCGCGCGATCGGATAAAAGTTTGTTACGGTCCAGTGCCGCTGCCTTGCTGATAGCATCATCAACAATGCCCTTCGGATACTTTTGCTTGTCCAGGACATCCCTCAGCTGATCGGCGCTGGAATTAAAGTCGCTTTCGTTTGAGCAGATGCGTTTAAATCGGTGAGCTTGTCCGTATGGGATGTTATTCTTACAGTGCCGCGGGTGAGAGCTGTGGTAATGCAAATACTCCTGTCTGTCTGTAGGTTTTCTATAGACCTTTGTCTCTAATGCGGTACCAGATATCCGGACCGTTACATCTAGAAAGTTAATACTAGATTTCGAATATTCGTGTGTGAACGCAATACTAGGATGTACAGTGTTGAAATCTTTAATGAATTTGAGGAGTTCTTCTTCCGAATGTATCCATATCAACAAAATATCGTCAATATAGCGTCGGTAGAACAAAGGCGTAAGCTGCATATATATATATACATATATATATATATACATATATATATATATATATATATATATATATATATATATATATATATATATATATATATATATATATATATATATATATATTAAAAAAGGCCGCGGCGGAAAGCAGTGTTTTTCACATCCGTCGTGGGTCGGATGTTTCGCTCGATCTCCCGTCGTGGATTTTCAGTCCACATTATATTAACTTTTTTCAAGCACTCTGTGGGCACAGGTAAAAGGCTCTAATACCATGAAATAATTTTAGGCGTTTTGCTTTTTTTCTGTAAAAATGTCAAAAACGCCCCCTCGGTCAATTGTTGACGAACTTTGACAATTAAATACTGGCGATCTACTTGGGTTACATCAATATTTTTTATGTCTATGGAGAGCCCAAAACACGCTCTTTATAGATATTATAAAATGATTTACCTGTATTAAATAGCCTTTGCGGGACGTTTACGTTAATGTTATGCGAAAACCAAAAAGTACCAATTTTAAGATCAATTTTCTCAAAAAAACCCATTTTTATTTTTTTTATTTTTTGTTAAAATGTAGATATGATAGTTGTCTACTCGAAAAGCAAGTCGAGAAAGTGTATATTTTGTTTGTATGTTTTATATTTAAGCATCAATATCGTACAAAAACGTGTTTTTACGGCTTGAAACGGACTTGCGAATTGCGCGTCTTCACAAACTTGGAAATATTTTTGACTTTTTTCAACGCACCCACATAAAAATGAAATACAGTAGTTCCACCCTGTTATATTTATTGATCATTTAAATTTTATTATAGGCGGCAAGCTACATTGGAGCAGTTCAAAAGAGAAAGCAACACTTCTTAACAGACCAGCAGGCGTCGTAAATTTTAATGTATAGAAATCGGCAGACGTCCTATTGATTCGGGGCCTTCATTGGCCTATATGAACGTCCCGCCCTTTCGGAACCAGCAGATGACCACGACCTTTCGCGCTCGTTGTGTTAGATAGGACGGCCCGTGACAGTAAAGCGAGCAGCGCACCCTGTGTCACGAGGAGTGAAATGGTACGAATGTGTCGTTGACGCGGCGAACAGTGACGGCCACCCAGGAGTAGTCAGTCAGTCAGAGTATTGCAGAAGGGAAAGCAAAGTAACTGTTGCCCGGGAGGATGAGAACACCATGGCCTTACAATATCGACGGTCAACAACAGTTCTGCCTGCCAAAACAACGCCGCGTGCGAGCTAAAACCGGCGGCGCGGGACGAAAATCGCGCACGCACACGAAGATGGGCCGGTTTCGTTAGGGATGTGGGAAAATTTTGAAACCAGCCATCCGTGCACGCGTGAAACGATACCGCGTATTTGCCCAAGCTTCGAACGCCCTATCCTAGAAATGGCCGTGCTCTGCAAAGTGGTTGTCCTGTGCTTGTCCTCCGTGTTTTATTCTTTCAATTTTATGTACTCTATCTCCCTCCGCGGAAATCCGATAGCACCGAAGGGTTATCTCTTTTGGAAACAGCAAAGCCCGGAGACTAGCATCAAAAACGAGCGTGTTGGTAAATATACTTGTGTCTATTCTGCCCGGAGACTAGTTGGGTCGAAGTCAGCCTCCTTGGCAACTATAACCGTTTGTGAAGAGTGGTCTTCTCCCGAGATGAAAAGTTAGCGCCGGCTGACGTGTTTTTTTTGTTTTTAAAAAGGGAAGGGTTAAAGAAAAAGTTTGAGTAACTGCATGCAGTAACTACCTCGAAAGCTCCTCTCCCGATATGAAGCTCGAGGCATGTTACGTCTCGGTTACCTTCTCGCGCACCGCTGCTCGAAACTATTCTTCACTTTGTTCCGCACAGCCACGACGGATGTGCGGAACAGAGTGAAGAATAGATTCGAGCATCATCTGGACGCCATCATCCTGCCAGGCTTCAGTGTCATGGGACTGGACTCGGCGTCGGTCAGTTAAGACTTTTTTTAAATTTTATTTCGTGTGTGTTTCTTCGCCCCGCTGAACTTTGTTTCTCGGGTGCGGTTCTGCTGAACTTTTTTTTTATGTTTCGTTACTAACTGTTTGTTAGCATTGTTTACTTGTTGGGTTTATTTCTTCATGGCGTAGCGGCCTGACGGTGCTGTAGAGAGCGTGTTCGCACGCATTTGGTTGTGTCCCGTTTAGGGAATGCCCGGAGGAGTTGGTTTTTGTTCTTGCCGTGTGCGGCTGAGTTTTTCTGTCTTAATTAACTTTTTTTTCCTTTACGTGTCGTTGACTTCTTTGTCTGACCAGGCGTGGACCTATCGCCTTGCCACGGCTCGAACCTAAATCTTTTATTTTTTTACCGCAATTTTCGTTAAGATCGGAGTTGGGTAATTTTATTCTTATTTATTTATTTTTATTCCCTACCCTTCTCCGTGACAATCTCTCCGTGTGTTTCGGATCGTTTCTGTGTCATCACTTTTGTGTATTACGGAAGTGAAAGGATATTCCCTGGTGATCTGTGCGATGTGCGGTGAACAAACCCTAGCGTTTGGTTTCGGAAAGAATTGTATATAATAGATCAATGACGTGGTGACTTTTCATGTCTTAGTAATATGACAGCTAATAGCTAGTCATGCTAGTTTACAGTGAAAGTTTTATCAATCGAAAAAATACAACGTCTGTGCCTCTTCGATATTGAAGGTCTACTAGGCCTGCTGATTTGATTAGATATGTTTCTCGTGGTTTCCCGCTCTTTTCAAAACATAAATAACTATTCAATACCACAAAATGCGTTTATAATTGATTACAAAACGCAGACGAAAATTCAAGAAAACTTTTTTACAATTCATAGAAGCGCACGTTTTTTTTTTTGTCTGACTTAGGTCTTGCAAAACGAAGACGTCTTTTTCCGATATTGAGGCTTAAATATAGAACATACAAACAAAATATACACTTTCTCGACTTGCTTTTCGAGTAGACAACTATCATATCTACATTTTAACAAAAAATAAAAAAATAAAAAATGGGTTTTTTGAGAAAATCGATCTTAAAATTGGTACTTTTTGGTTTTCGCATAACATTAACGTAAACGTCCCGCAAAGGCTATTTAATACAGGTAAATCATTTTATAATATCTATAAAGAGCGTGTTTTGGGCTCTCCATAGACATAAAAAATATTGATGTAACCCAAGTAGATCGCCAGTATTTAATTGTCAAAGTTTGTCAACAATTGACCGAGGGGGCGTTTTTGACATTTTTACAGAAAAAAAGCAAAACGCCTAAAATTATTTCATGGTATTAGAGCCTTTTACCTGTGCCCACAGAGTGCTTGAAAAAATTTAATATAATGTGGACTGAAAATCCACGACGGGAGATCGAGCGAAACATCCGACCCACGACGGATGTGAAAAACACTGCTTTCCGCCGCGGCCTCTTTTAAAATTCGTAAGTCGAGAACAAAAAATCCGACGGACTTGCCGTTTGTGGCTACTGCGTTTTTAGAGACGACGCCATAACATATATTTTTTTCAGCGAAATTAAAAATTCGACCCTTTTTGCCTGCACGATTTGAGATGAAACCACCCATAATATATATATATATATATATATATATATATATATATATATATATATATATATATATATATATATATATATATATATATGGGCGGTTTCATTTGGATTCAGGCAACGAGTGGCAGTCGTATTTTTTATTTTGCTTCAAATTTTTATATTTTGTGGAGCATGTTCCAAGAAGAACAATCCTTTTTATTTTCATGTCCTGACATGATTAGTTCCTGAGAAAAAAAATCTCAAAGAAGCGGGAAAGAACTACGAGGTTTTGACGATTGTCGTGTGTGGCGTTTTTGAATCACTCTCAATCTCAAAGTATTCAAAAGAGAACGTCTATATTTTTTTAGTGTGATATATAGGCATGTAGGTAAGCCGACATTATAACTGCTATTTATTATTCGTCGCTCCAATTTTTGTAAAAATCCCCAAACATGCCTCCGCGAACAACTGTGACCTAAAATGGGGATTTTATTTTGAGTCGACTATGTTTAGTATCGCTTTTAAAATATTACCACGTGTAGAACCCTTCATTGCCTTCCAAATTAAGCAAAGTTTGTGTTTTTATCATGTACGAGTACTGAGAAATAAATTATGAAACAGAGAGGGTTTTCACTTTTTGTTCAACTTCAGCACGCTGTATAAAAAAAAACCCATTTTTAATTTTTTTCTTTTTCTCGCGTTGCGTTCTCTTCACACCCTTCTTTTAGCCAGAATACATTCCGTTAATAGTATTTGCCTTGGTTTTGAGTTTCAAGCCTCTAAAAATGCTAAAAAAGAGCAAATGCCGATGGTGGGATTTGACGATTTTCGTGTGTGGCGTTTTTGAACCACTCTCAATGTCAAAGTATTCAAAAGAGAGTTTCGATATTTTTTCATTGTGATATATATGCAAGTCAGTAAAACGACATTTTATCTACTATTTATTATTCGTCGATCCAATCTTTGTAAAAATCCCCAAACATGCCTCCGCGAACAACTGTGACCTAAACTGCGGATTTTTTTGTTAGTCGACTATGTTTAGTTTTGTTTTTAAAATAATACCACGTGTAGAACCTTTCATTGCCTTTCATATTATGTAAAGTTTGTGTCTTAATCACGTACGAGTACTGAGAAATAAATTATGAAACAGAGGAGGTTTTCACTTTTCGTTCAATTTCAGCACACTGTATAAAAAAACATTTTTAATATTTTTCTTTTGTTTTTTGCTTTGTGTTTTTTTACACCCTTATTTTACCCAGAATACATTCCGTTAGAGGTATATGCACTGGTTTTGAGTTTTAAGCCTTTAAATATGCTGAAAAATAATTTGGTTCTGTTATCAACATGAATTTAGCATTAAAAATATAAAATTTCGCATTTAAAAATCTAGGTTTCCAATAGAGAGCGTATTTTACTCTAATGTTTTAAAATATTATACTTTGATATTTCTAACGTAGTATAGATTATGTAGCGCATAGGGTTTAGGCTTGAGGCCCCTCCAATCATAGGCACCGGCAGAAATTGTCTGAAAACCCGCTCCCGGCAGTTGCGATTTCATAGTGTTTAGACGTTTGGAATTGCAAACTTGATATTATACGCCTAACGACATTCATGTTTTTGATATGAGTATTTATTCAACGTCCCTTAGATTATTATAATAAAGAATAAAATATACAGCTATAACCCATAAACCCACCATCAGCATTTGCTCTTTTTTAGCACATTTAGAGGCTTAAAACTCAAAACTAGTGCATATAACTCTAACAGAATGTATTCTGGCTAAAAGAAAAGTGTAAAAAACGCAACGCAAAAAAAAATAAAAAAAGATTTTTTTTTACTTTTGTTTTACAGCGTGCTGAAATTGAACGAAAAGTGAAAACCTCCTCTGTTTCATAATTTATTTCTCAGTACTCGTACGTGATTAAGACACAAACTTTACATAATATGAAAGGCAATGAAAGGTTCTACACGTGGTATTATTTTAAAAACAAAACTAAACATAGTCGACTAACAAAAAAATCCGCAGTTTAGGTCACAGTTGTTCGCGGAGGCATGTTTGGGGATTTTTACAAAAATTGGATCGACGAATAATAAATAGTAGATGGAATGTCGTTTTACTGACTTGCATATATATCACAATAAAAAATATCGAAACTTTCTTTTGAATACTTTGACATTGAGAGTGGTTCAAAAACGCCACACACGAAAATCGTCAAATCCCACCATCGGCATTTGCTCTTTTTTAGCATTTTTAGAGGCTTGAAACTCAAAACCAAGGCAAATACTATTAACGAAATGTATTCTGGCTAAAAGAAGGGTGTGAAGAGAACGCAACGCGAGAAAAATAAAAAAAATTAAAAATGGGTTTTTTTTTATACAGCGTGCTGAAGTTGAACAAAAAGTGAAAACCCTCTCTGTTTCATAATTTATTTCTCAGTACTCGTACATGATAAAAACACAAACTTTGCTTAATTTGGAAGGCAATGAATGGTTTTACACGTGGTAATATTTTAAAAGCGATACTAAACATAGTCGACTCAAAATAAAATCCCCATTTTAGGTCACAGTTGTTCGCGGAGGCATGTTTGGGGATTTTTACAAAAATTGGAGCGACGAATAATAAATAGCAGTTATAATGTCGGCTTACCTACATGCCTATATATCACACTAAAAAATATAGACGTTCTCTTTTGAATACTTTGAGATTGAGAGTGATTCAAAAACGCCACACACGACAATCGTCAAAACCTCGTAGTTCTTTCCCGCTTCTTTGAGATTTTTTTCTCAGGAACTAATCATGTCAGGACATGAAAATAAAAAGGATTGTTCTTCTAGGAACATGCTCCACAAAATATAAAAATTTGAAGCAAAATAAAAAATACGACTGCCACTCGTTGCCTGAATCCAAATGAAACCGCCCCATATATATATATATATATTTGTTTTGTGCGTGTGTGTGTGACTGCATGGTGGTGGCAGTGGTAAAAACTTTGGTTGATTCTGTTCAGTGATGAAGCCCCCGGGTCAGGTCCCAAAGTCCAAGGCCCCGCAGGCCACCGCTACCCGTCTAGTCCGTTCGAGCAGCGCTCGCTGCCGCTCGGGCCGTGAGCTGAGTAGAGCGGCCTCGCAGGCGGTTGTAGTGTTGTCAGGAACGGGCATGACTCCTACCCCGACAGGGGAGGGACATGCCCAGGTACAGTGATAGAGGGAGGGTTCAGGTGATTGACAGCCCGGGCATACGCTCCGGTACCTGCCAGGATAGAATACATGAAGGTGAACACCCCGCGAAAATATTTTATGGCTACGCCACTGTTAACTACATCTACTTATATTATATAGTTTGCTACCGAGCATACATGTTACTTCCGCTACTCGGGGATCATCGCATTCTATATAATAAAAATGAAAATAAACATCCCTACTTTGTTGTTCGGCAGCGTTTGTAAACAACCCTAAGAAAGTTCCCACTGGGTGCTGGAAGAATCATTCGCACCTTCTCGTCGCTATAGTTTATTTCAACCTAATACATGCAGACGAGTCGTCGCCTACACTGAAGGAAGAGTAGAATTATAGTCATTTTCTAGTAAAATACTGCTAAATGAAATAAAGTAATAAAACTGAGAGCTCGGCTAGTTAGTGAATGTCAAACATTATGTAAATGCAATAGCCCAAAACAAGGAAGACTAAAGAGAAGAAGGAACAACACAGTAACAACACGGAAAGCTGTAAAAATATGTTACGTGATGTTTGTTCCTTTCACTAGTCTTCGTTGTCGTGCTACGTTACACCTACGTCATGTTTGCTATTTCCAAGTAATAGCCTATGGTTATCGAAGCGCACGTCTCTCGCTAGCCGATTCTGTGCCGCTAGAAAAATGGTGCATTTATATATATATATGAAAAATTAAAAAAAAGTGTGGACGCAAATGTTTAAGATAAAGTGCGGACGTGCCTATATATATATATATATATATATATATATATATATATATATATATATATATATATATATATATTGTTAGGAAGGTGAAGACGACGACGGGGCAGTGGCGCGCACGACCATCTCGCGCCAGGCCCCACGTGCCGGCTCGGCCTCCATAAATCGTATGTGTGTTCTATCATCGTGTCCTGTCCTGTCCTTTCTGCTGCCGACAGCATCACCCTAACAGTATGGTGGAGGTGCGGAGCCATACTCATCTCCTTCATTGAACATCGGCGCCGCCATGATCCTGTGAACCCGCCTCGTTGAGGCAGTCATCCGCAGCAGCAGACCAAACACCAGCCCATGGCTCCGTCGTCCAGCCCCCGCCCAGACGCCATGACAAGACGAATATCAGACGAAGCCGACCGACGATCCCCCGCCCCTATCCCCAGCCCCCGACGTTTTGACGCTTCTCAGTAGACGTGAGTCCCCCAGCCCGGACCGTGCCGTCGTGTGGCTGGTGCAGAGGTCTGTGACGCTGCGGAAGAGGCCGAAATTCAACGTCTTCATCCTCACCCTCGCTGTCGGCAGCCGTCCTTTGTTCTTCTGTGTGTGTGGCTTGTGTGTGCTTCATGTGTTCATTTATTCACCGGCCGGGTCGGCCGCTTTCGTCGGAGGGAGTACTGTTAGGAAGGTGAAGACGACGACGGGGCAGTGGCGCGCACGACCATCTCGCGCCAGGCCCCACGTGCCGGCTCGGCCTCCATAAATCGTATGTGTCGTTCTATCATCGTGTCACTGTCCTGTCCTTTCTGCTGCCGACAGCATCACCCTAACAGTATGGTGGAGGTGCGGAGCCATACTCATCTCCTTCATTGAACATCGGCGCCGCCATGATCCTGTGAACCCGCCTCGTTGAGGCAGTCATCCGCAGCAGCAGACCAAACACCAGCCCATGGCTCCGTCGTCCAGCCCCCGCCCAGACGCCATGACAAGACGAATCATCAGACGAAGCCGACCGACGATCCCCCGCCCCTATCCCCAGCCCCCGACGTTTTGACGCTTCTCAGAGACGTGAGTCCCCCAGCCCGGACCGTGCCGTCGTGTGGCTGGTGCAGAGGTCTGTGACGCTGCGGAAGAGGCCGAAATTCAACGTCTTCATCCTCACCCTCGCTGTCGGCAGCCGTCCTTTGTTCTTCTGTGTGTGTGGCTTTGTGTGCTTCATGTGTTCATTTATTCACCGGCCGGGTCGGCCGCTTTCGTCGGAGGGAGTACTGTTAGGAAGGTGAAGACGACGACGGGGCAGTGGCGCGCACGACCATCTCGCGCCAGGCCCCACGTGCCGGCTCGGCCTCCATAAATCGTATGTGTGTTCTATCATCGTGTCCTGTCCTGTCCTTTCTGCTGCCGACAGCATCACCCTAACAATATATATATATATATATATATATATATATATATATATATATATATATATATATATATATATATATATATATATATATATATATATACACGGTGAGGAGTTTCAACGGGCTGGTTGGACGTGAAACGAAATGTGAGGAGTTCCAGGAAAGGCCTTTTACTTTACC
Source organism: Ixodes ricinus (assembly GCA_037355805.1). Classification (NCBI taxonomy): domain Eukaryota; kingdom Metazoa; phylum Arthropoda; class Arachnida; order Ixodida; family Ixodidae; genus Ixodes; species Ixodes ricinus. The sequence continues at coordinate 17,496 of JAZHYW010037497.1, forward strand.
AACGTTTCAAGCGGGGACCGCTTTTCTTCAGGGTGGGATGGTGTATCAAATGTCCTCTTCTTCTTGTTAACGTTCGTGTGGAAGAGGAAGAGGGACTATGAAGGGTATTGAAAATATTCGGAACGGGAGCAACAAAAATTCGTAATCTTTGAAATTAGTAATTATAAACAATAGTAATTCAAATCATTAAAACTAAATAAATTGATTTGCAGTATTTGCCACAGTCTTTGTTACAGTTCTTAAGCACAATCACCCCCGAGCAACCGGAGCGCACACAAAAGTAGCAATGAGGATGTGTTCGGGATTAACACCGCTTCGAGAGCGGAGATCTAGACAGCGCAAAAGTGCCGTGGCGGTTTTTTATGAAGTATTTATGTCAGATATTAATTATGCTTACGCGCCCAGGAATTTAACACAGTGGAAGGATTACCACGGGACGCACGCTCACGAGGATGTTCACGAGAGGCGTGGAACGAGCTCACGATGGCAAGCGCCTTTGGCGCAACAATGTAATCGACGCGCTCGGCTAGCACAGTCCGTGCAGAACCAAAATAATTGTGTGGCTTCAGCCCTACACAGACCGTGGCAGCTAAGTGAGTACGCCTGGACTCGCATTAATACCACAAGCAACCGAATTGAATTTGTGGAATGAAATAAGCCTCCTTCAACTTCTGTCGTGATCAGAGCTAAATCGCAGATTCAAGAAGGATGATACGTATTTTTTCAATGCTATGCTTCTTAAGATTCATGTGTTTTGAGAACGGGAGCGTGGGTAATGACTGGACATGAGACTTGTGATTATTGAAGCGCAACCGAAATGAAGTACTGGTTTGTCCTATATAATCCATGTTACATACTGTACAGCGTAAAAGATAAATAACGTTACAACTATTACCGCAGTTAGAGGTTTCCAGTGATTTTGAAAGAGTAAGTTAGAGTTCTCTCTTTGCCAAGCTCTAAAGTTGCTCTTGTCAAAATCGACTGAGAAACCTCAACTGCTGGTACGCTGGAACGATTATTTATCTTTTACGCTATACAGCATGTAACATGGCTTATATAGGCACAAACCAGTACTTCATTTCGGTTGCGTAGAATAATCACAAGCTATCGTTCAGTGTTACCGCGTTCCAGTTCTCAAAATCACATGAATCTTAAGGAGTATAACATTGAAAAATACGTATCATCCGTCTTCAATCTGGATTCAAACTCTGATCACGACAGAGAGTTGAAGAGACTTATTTCATTCACAAATTCAATTCGGTTGCTTGTGGTATTAATGCGAGTCAGGCGTACATCACTTGGCTGTCACGGTCTGTAGGGCTGAAGCTTACACAATTATTTTGGTTCTGCACGGACTGTGCTAGCCGAGCGCGTCGATTACATTGTTGCGCCCAAGGCGCTTGCCATCGTGAGCTCGTTCCACGCCTCTCGTGAACATCCTCGTGAGCGTGCGTCCCGTGGTAATCCTTCCACTGTGTTAAATTCCTGGGCGCGTAAGCATAATTAATATCTGACATAAATACTTCATAAAAAACCGCCACGGCACTTTTGCGCTGTCTAGATCTCCGCTCTCGAAGCGGTGTTAATCCCGAACACATCCTCATTGCTACTTTTGTGTGCGCTCCGGTTGCTCGGGGGTGATTGTGCTTAAGAACTGTAACAAAGACTGTGGCAAATACTGCAAATCAATTTATTTAGTTTTAATGATTTGAATTACTATTGTTTATAATTACTAATTTCAAAGATTACGAATTTTTGTTGCTCCCGTTCCGAATATTTTCAATACCCTTCATAGTCCCTCTTCCTCTTCCACACGAACGTTAACAAGAAGAAGAGGACATTTGATACACCATCCCACCCTGAAGAAAAGCGGTCCCCGCTTGAAACGTTGGTAAAGTAAAAGGCCTTTCCTGGAACTCCTCACATTTCGTCATATATATATATATATATATATATATATATATATATATATATATATATATATATATATATATATGAGTCGAATCTCGTTAATTCAAACTCTCCTAATTCAAACTTCCGGATAATTCAAACTAACGTGCAGGTCCCGTCCTATATGTCTGCATGGGAGGTAACTCCCAGTAATTCAAACTTTGCTTTATTTAAACAAATTCTCGGTCCCCCTCCTGTTCGAATTAACGAGATTCAACCTATATATATGGCATACATATATATACAGGGTGTTTCACGAAAGCTGGACAAATTCGATAATGCGAAAACTACGCGTGCAACAAAAAAAAGTTTCTGTTGTTTTGGTCCTGGGTCAGGGTCTTATTTAGGAAAATTATTAAAGTCGGGGCTAATTAGATTGTTAATTATTTTTGCTTAATTAACTTTTTTAATATTGTGTTTAAGTACATGGTTTCAAATAGAAAATTGCTCAGCATCATCAAAAACACTCAATCAACGAATTGCAGAACGATAGAAGGCACGCGAAGCATTTTACGGCTTTCTGAAAAGCCGCACAAATTCGATGGGTTTTTAAGTTTCGTTTTGCTATCGGAGTGCATCTCGGCCCCGGCGGCACCGCGCCCCGTGGATAGATAGTGCAACCAACCTCTGCTGCGCTGTCATCGCGCGACGCAGCAGAGTCTGGTTGCACTATCTCTACGGCGGCTGCTGCCGGGGCCGAGATGCGCTCCGATAGCACACCGAAACTTAAAACCCGTCGAATTTGTGCGGTTTTTCGGAAAGTCGGAAAATGCTGGCGTGCCTCTATCGTTCTGCAACTGCTGATTTGGTGTATTTTTAGTGATACTGAGCAATTTTCTAATTCGAAACCATGCCCTTAAACACAATAGTGCATCTCGGCCGCGGCGAAACCGCGCCCCTTGGGCTTTTGCCGGTGCCGTCTCTCTTCTTTTTCTTAATAAATATAAACCAATAAAATGGGTACCGTCGGTCATGAGCCCCGCCGACCTGCCCGTTGCGCGCTTGACACGCGATGGCGAGCCGGCGGGCCTATACTCTATTTCATACTTAGGGTGCAACGCTGTCAAAGCTACTGGTGCGAGCGCGGGGCTTGATCTCGTTGATCAATTCCACGCGCTCTCGCGCAAACAAAACCATAGATGAAGCCACGCGCTCGTGCTAGTAGCTTTGACAGCTTTGCACGCTAATGTATGAAACAGAGTATAGAGCCCCTTGATAAGGAGTTTTTCACAAGTACCGCCAATCATTGTTGTGGGAAACGCGCGAGACACGTGCCACGAGCGGGTGCTCCGCCGCCATTCGCTTCCAAGGGCCGCTCATTTCGGTGCTGCGTCGCCTTTTGCTTCCAAGGGCCGCTCGAGACACGGGCCACGTGCTTTCGCGCATTTGACGCTACACTGTTAACAAGTCCCGTGTATTTGGTGAATATTTGGGGTGAAAAGCACGCTATTTACACAAATTACTATTAATTTACACGTTGAGTAACGGATAATTCGATCACAAATTCACGCGAGGTTATCAAAAAACGTGTTTTTGGTTCGGTCATACACGCATAAACGTGTAGCCGACCTCAAAAACACGCATCACCCCCGACGACGACCGCAGCATTGCCGGCTACCCAAGCACCGGAATGGCTTGGGGACACACCTTGGAAGGGCCGTGGAGACAAATGCCACGGAAAAAACATGTCTCGGAGACAGATACGTACCAAAAGCAATAGACCTATTGCTATATTACCCAAGCATCAGAGAGAATGCAGGGATTGGTGTTCCACGCGCCGCACGTGCTGGCCTGAGCAGTAGTAACTTTTCTAAGGCAAATACCTAGAACAAATGGCATCGTGCACACGCGTTCGTCACGCTTTATTTTGGTTATTTACTTCGAATATTTCATACGGGGAAGGCGTGCGCGTGTGGCGCGTGGAACACCAATCCCTACATTCTCCTCGACGCTTGGGTAATACACTGTTAGCAAGTCCCGTGTATTTGGTGAATATGTTGGGTGAAAAAGCACGCTATTTACACAAATTACCATAAATTTACACGTTGAGTAACCGATAATTCGTTCAAAAATCATGCGAGGTTTTAAAAACATGTTTTGGTTCGGTCACACACGTATTACCGTGTAGCCGACCTCGAAGACACGCATCACCCCCGATGACGGCCGCAGCATTGCCGGCTATCGAAGCACCGGAATGCTTGGGGACACACCTAGAAAGGACCGTGAGGACAAATGCCGCGGAAAGAAACATGTATCGTAGACAGATATGCACCAAAAGCAATTACGCCATGTCGCGGGACGGGGCGAACACCGCGCTTACCGTCATCGCTGCCATTGATTCTGTCGATGGCAATGCGGCTTCCGGCCTCATGTCGCCCATGTTTGTATTTATTTTAGGGGTCTTGAATATAGTTTCTTACACATCACAAATAAAGTTATGGGTCTAATTACTCGTTCTAAACAGTTAAAATGGATATAAAAAGCGTGTCCTCGATCTAAACACGTGACATTGCAGTTGGTTTTGTTTTTGCTTCAACCTCCAACTGCAAGCGAAACGGACCAGGAGGGGGGAAGGTGCCGCTTCTCATGCACCCTCCTCAGAATTTACGGCGCTCCGTGGTGGCCGCAGTGTTGCTGCATTTGCAGGTCATCTCATACCCAGCAATGGGGGACACGGTCCACTTGCGCCATCTATCTTTAGACGCCGGTACCCTGTCGAAATTTCAATGGGAAAATTCGTTTTCTCGTTATAAAATAAAAATGAGCGCACGGTTATCAAAGTTACACCAGACATGGGTTCTTGATGAGCGTTGACATCGCCTCGACATAAAAAAAGAGCCTAAAAAAGAGCGGAAGGTGGTTCCAAATGCGGTTCAAATTCTGGTCAGTTTGTATGGGAAATCTCGAGAGAGAGACGAACTTTGCGGTATTAAGTTATTGTAGGCAGATCCCTGAAAAAAGTAATCGGTGATTAAGGAGGCCGGGACTATGCGCGACTCCTTTAGCCAGGTAGGTTCACGGTAGTACCATTCAGAAAGGTTCCTGAACGCATTTTGCACGACATACCTCCACGAGCCGCACCGGCCGACCGTACGCAAGGTCATAACCAAGCTTTATGCCCTCATCGCCGTCTGCGGTAGTGGCGCAGCGGTTATCGCGCCGGGCTTGCATTGCCGTGTACCGGTTCACGCGCAGGGTTCGAACCTCTCAAGGCTGGCACAATTTTCTTTCTTTTGTTTTTATTATATATATATAATGCCGCCCGCAGAGCCGAGAAAGCAACGCTCGGTCACGGTCTTCTAGAAGATTCCCATTCATTCTCGCACTAGTTGTAACTTTCCCTTTGCTTTGTTGTTCTCGAAAGTGCCAGTTCATCCTCGCCCCGAGCGCGCGACGCTCGAACTTTCTTTGCCGAACTTTCGAGATAACGACGCACTCTAGATAAGCAGCTGCCCGCGACCTTGTCGAGTCAGTGACGCTCGCGCTCTGTTTCGCCGACGAATCGCCGCCTGGTTTTCTGCTGCCTCGACGCTCTTTCGTTCTTTACTTATTTTTGGTTGGCACAAGTTCGCCCATTAAACCTTTATTTTCAGTTCAGTCTTCGCCTTTTCGTCGCCTTAATTCGTGACATTTCTGGTGGAGGTGCGGGGTACCGCAGCCCATAAAGCGTACCCCTCCGAGGCTTCGCAGCACAAGCCCAGTCCCCGGCTTAAGAAGACCGTACGAGGAGACGACCGAGACCCGAGGAAGCCGCCGTGTTCAAGGGTTGCCCCCGGAATTCGGTCTACTGCCGAAGAAGACCAACCAGTCGACGAAGCCGACAATGAACCCCCAGTCGGCGCAGACCCCGACCGCCGCCCCCGTCGTCTACCTGCCCGTCGCCCCTCGTACACCGACGTCCTTCCACGGCGAGATCTACGAAGACGTCGAAGACTGGTTGCAGCAATACGAACGGGTGGCGCTCCACAACCAATGGACTCCCGAACAGCGTCTGCAAAACGTTTATTTTTCCCTCGAGGACACGGCGCGACACTGGTTCGAGAATCATGAAACCTCGATAACATCATGGGACCAGCTGAAAGGAGAGCTCCGAGGGGCGTTCGCCAGTCAGCACCGAAGGGAGAGAGCCGAGGACCTCCTTCGGACGAGGACGCAAGGCCCCAACGAAAGCGTCACCAGCTTCGTTCAAGACGTCCTGCGTCTGAGCGCGCGTGCCGACCCACAAGCCGCCGACGACAAGAAGCTGCGTGTCCTCATGCGCGGGGTGAGGGACGACATCTTTGGGGGCCTCGTCCGCAACCCGCCGACCACCGTCGAAGCGTTTGTCGTGGAGGCAACGAACATGGAGCGCGCCCTCCAAGCACGCGCCTCCTTCTACCAACGACATCCCGGCGTCGTTGCCTCCACGCTGCTTAATGATGACATCGGCGCCCGTACCCGGGACATCCGTGACGTTATCCGGGACGTCGTCCGAGAGGAGCTTAGAAAGCTGCTCCCCGCTGCTGAGCGCCCGGCGTCGCTGTCGGTCGCCGACGATTGTACGCGACGAGGTACAGCGGGCCTTGCAGCCTGAACCTCCAGTCGACGTGCCAGCCTCCGAGGAACCGACGCTGACCTACGCAGCCATGGCCAGACGACCACCGCAAGTTCCCCGCCAAGCTACGGCGCCACCACGACGTGACCCTCCAGCGCCGCAGTACTCCCAACGACGCGAAGATCGGCAGCACGTCCGACCAGAGCGACCCTCGCCGCGAAAAACCGACGTGTGGCGAACGGCCGACCGACGCCCGCTTTGTTTCCACTGCGGGGAAGCTGACCATGTCTACCGCCGTTGCCCGTACCGGCAGCTGGGGCTACGCGGTTTCCACCCCGACGACCCGCGACCACGCTACGGCGAGCGACCCCAGGACATCGACGAATACCTCCGCCGGTCGCCATCCCCGGGACCGTCTACACGTCGCAGTTTCCGATCGCCGTCACCCCAACGCCCTGCATCGCCTCCATCGTAGGTCCCGCCGAGAAAGCCTGTCCCCCTGCCTCGCCGGGAAAACTGAGTGCGGCAATACCGGAGGTGGTATTGCCGATGACGAACGACGCCAATATCCTCCACAAACGTCGGAGGGCTCCCACACTAGCGACGAGACGGATAGGAACGACGGTTCTGCGACGGTGTCGAATAACCTCGACGTTACCATCGACGGCCACGACGCGAAGGCACTCGTCGACACCGGAGCAGACTATTCCGTTTTAAGTGGGAAGCTCTCTCGCCGCCTTCGGAAAGTGATGACGCCGTGGGATGGCCCGAAAATACGAACCGCCGGCGGACATCTCATCACACCAGTGGGAAGGTGTACTGCGCGCGTGGACATCCACGGAGAGACCTGCCCCGTGAAATTTGTCGTCCTCAAGGACTGTTCAAGAGACGTCATCCTCGGCATGGACTTCCTCTGTGAGTACGGTGCCGTGATCGACCTTGGCGCAAACAGGTTGACGCTGCGAAAGCCCGTTCTACCTCCGGAGGGATGCAAAACGACGCCAGCCGCCGTCCGAGTCATTGCGGACCACGTGAACCTGCCGCCACGGTCGAGTGTTCTTGTGCCCGTCGTGACCGATGCAGTTGCCCGCGGGAAAGTCCTTCTGGAGGGCAGCGTCCAACTGCTTCTCGGAAGAGGAATAGGCGTCGCAAGGGGCGTAACGGAGCTGCAGGATGGACGTACTGTGGTCCTCGTGACGAACTTTCGACCGGAGGCGCAGCACCTCACGAAAGGTGCCGCTGTAGGACACGTTGAGGAACTCCGGGCCGACGCCGAAATCGCCGCGATCTCCGACGAGCCCTCGCCATGTCAGCCGCACAGTACACCACCGCCGCAGCTCGACGTTAACCCCAAGCTCAGCGCCACGGAACGACGACAGCTCGGAGACCTCCTCGCCGAGTTCGGCGACTGCTTTGCGACGACGTCGAGGGTGCGCCAGACAACAGTGGCGAAACACCGCATCGTTACCAACGAGGACGCGCTCCCTGTGCATCGGCCGCCGTACCGGGTCTCCCCAAAGGAACGAGAGGCCATTCAGGAACAGGTACAAGAGATGCTCAACGACGACATCATTCAGCCTTCGAGCAGCCCGTGGGCCTCTCCAGTCGTACTGGTGAAGAAGAAGGACGGAACGCTTCGATTCTGCGTTGACTACCGGCGGCTCAACGCGGTGACGAAGAAAGACGTGTATCCGCTCCCCCGCATCGACGACACGCTGGACCGGCTGCGCCACTCACGGTACTTTTCGTCGATGGACCTTAAGAGTGGCTACTGGCAGATCGAAGTCGACGAACGGGACCGAGAAAAGACTGCCTTCGTCACGCCCGACGGACTGTATGAGTTCAAGGTGATGCCCTTCGGACTCTGCACAGCGCCGGCAACGTTCCAACGTGTCATGGACACCGTCCTGGCAGGCCTCAAGTGGCAGACATGTCTCGTTTACCTCGACGACGTCGTGGTATTCTCGGCCAACTTCGACGAGCATTTGCGACGCCTTCGAGCCGTTCTTGAGGCTATCAGGACCGCAGGACTCACCCTGAAGCCGACGAAGTGCCGGTTTGCCTACGGCGAACTGAAGTTCCTGGCCACGTTGTGAGCAACGAAGGTGTAAGTCCTGACCCTGAGAAAACTCGCGCCGTAGCTGCCTTTCCACCGCCCACCGACAAAAAGGCCGTCCGAAGATTCCTTGGACTTTGCGCATACTACCGGCGATTCGTTCAGGATTTCGCCAAGCTTTCTGCGCCGCTCACGCACCTTACGAAAGACGCCGTGAACTTCGAATGGGGTGGAGAACAACAACAGGCATTCGACGAACTGAAGCGACGGCTCCAGTCACCACCGATTCTCGGCCACTTCGACCAATCAGCCGAAACGGAAGTTCACACGGACGCCAGTAATACAGGACTCGGAGCGGTACTGGTCCAACGACAAGACGGTGCGGAGCGCGTGATCGCATACGCTAGCCGGACGCTGTCGAACGCGGAACGCAATTACTCGACAACCGAGAAGGAATGTCTGGCCGTCGTCTGGGCCATCACGAAATTCCGCCCGTACTTGTACGGGAGTCCATTTCGGGTGGTCACCGACCACCACGCGCTGTGTTGGTTAGCGAGCCTGAAGGACCCATCGGGACGCCTCGCTCGGTGGAGCCTACGACTGCAAGAGTACGACGTGACCGTGGTCTACAAGTCAGGCCAAAAACACAGCGACGCCGACTGCCTGTCCAGAGCCCCTGTCGAGTCAGCTACCGGATGTGCCAAAGACGACGGCGACGACGACGACCACTTTCTCGGCGCGGTGAGCATTCACGGTATGGCAGCGCTCCAGCGGGACGATCCTGAGTTGCGTGCACTGATCGACCACTTGGAGGGACGAGGGGGTACGATTCCCCGAGTCTTCTCACGTGACCTGCCAAGATTCGCCGTCCGGAGAGGTATCCTCTACAAAGAGAACTTCGGGGACAACAACTCGACGTGGCTCCTGGTGATTCCTGCTAGTCTTCGAGAAGAGATCTTCCAAGCCTGCCACGACGACCCAACATCTGGTCACCTTGGCTACAGTAGGACTCTTGCACGGATCCGAGAAAAATACTACTGGCCCAAGCTCCCGAAGACTGTCCACCTCTACGTCCGTTCGTGCCACGAATGCCAACGACGCAAGAAACCACCGACGAAGCCGGCAGGTCTCCTGCAACCGATCGCGCCCCCGACTGCACCATTCCAGCAGATTGGAATGGATCTTCTCGGACCATTTCCCGCCGTCGACGCAGGGAAACCGTTGGATAATCGTGGCAACTGATTATCTCACCAGGTACGCCGAGACAAAAGCACTCCCGTCGGGGACCGCCGTGGAAGTAGCCAAGTTCTTCGTGGAGTCTATCGTCCTCCGACACGGCGCTCCCCAAGTCCTGATTACGGACCGAGGATCCTCGTTCATGGCGCAACTGACACAAGAGATACTCCGCCTGAGCCACACCGACCACCGCCGGACCACGGCATACCACCCGCAGACCAACGGGCTGACGGAGCGACTAAACAAGACCATCGCCGACATGATTTCGATATACGTGGACGTGGAACACAAGACGTGGGATGAAGTGTTGCCCTACGTCACGTTCGCGTACAATACGGCGATTCAAGAAACTACCGGCATTACACCTTTTCAGCTGGTGCACGGCAGAAAGGTGACGACGATGCTCGACGCCATGCTGCCCCACGACCCGACGGACGACAGCACCGACGACGCCCAGCTGGTCACCCAACGAGCAGAAGAAGTACGCCAGCTAGCCCGTCTTCGAATAAAGAACCAGCAACGTGTGGACGCTGGCCGGTACAACCTTCGTCGCCGCGACGTGGAGTTCCAGCCCGGAGACAGGGTGTGGGTGTGGACGCCCATTCGCCGCCGCGGACTCAGCGAAAAACTGTTAAAACGCTACTTCGGACCCTACAAGGTCATCCGCCGCCTTGGGGACTTGAACTACGAGGTGCTCCCCGACGGAACCCGACCATCAGGACGCCGCCAGCCACGACCCGAAGTCGTCCACGTCGTTCGACTCAAGCCGTTCTACGCACGATAGGATTGCGATACTGCATGTTTATTTCGTTTCACCGTAAATTTTTTAGCCATTTCTGTTTTCCTTTCACGTTGCATCGGGACGATGCACTTTTAAAAGGGGGGATAATGCCGCCCGCAGAGCCGAGAAAGCAACGCTCGGTCACGGTCTTCTAGAAGATTCCCATTCATTCTCGCACTAGTTGTAACTTTCCCTTTGCTTTGTTGTTCTCGAAAGTGCCAGTTCATCCTCGCCCCGAGCGCGCGACGCTCGAACTTTCTTTGCCGAACTTTCGAGATAACGACGCACTCTAGATAAGCAGCTGCCCGCGACCTTGTCGAGTCAGTGACGCTCGCGCTCTGTTTCGCCGACGAATCGCCGCCTGGTTTTCTGCTGCCTCGACGCTCTTTCGTTCTTTACTTATTTTTGGTTGGCACAAGTTCGCCCATTAAACCTTTATTTTCAGTTCAGTCTTCGCCTTTTCGTCGCCTTAATT
>JAZHYW010037501.1:0-60755 GCA_037355805.1 Ixodes ricinus
GGGGCTGTTAAATAATACATAGATTTATCGCCATGTCACAGAAAAATTATACCGACCGACTGTTGATCATGATGGTATAATATCGACTGCTTGTGAACGCATGAAAATAAAACGTGGTGCAAGCTTTCTCCTTCTCGTCGTCTTCCTCCCTCTTGTTGTTGAAGATTCAACAGGCTGCCCCACCAGTGTATGACAAAGGTGAAGCTGCTATGGCAGGAATGTTGTAATGCTGTGAATAGCTGTTCATCGGGAAAACTAATAGTTTGACATTCACTGTGATTCACTGTGCTTGTCGTTACCCTCGTGCAAAGTTAATAAAAGACTCAGTTCGGAAACTCACCCTTCAAGCCTAGGCCGCTGGCGTCCACCCAGACCGAGCTAAATACGATAACAGCGCCACCCTTTAGTGACGAGTTTAAACATGAAAGTTGCTTTGTATGGCTACTGCTAGAGTCATTGAATGTTCGCCAGAATACCGAAACTCCCTGGCTCGAGATGCCAAGATGGTGGCTCAATCTTTTTTCCTTACTGTGGTCACCATGAGCTTTCAGAACGCATGTTTTTGCGTTAAAAAAAACGGAAAAAGCTCGTTTTGGAAAAACTTTTCTTGGAGATTAGCATGAAATGTCTGGCGCGTGATATTTTCTGAAATCTTTAGTTTACAACGTTTTGCGGCACAATTAATTTTGTTTTTATACAACCATGTCTCACCGGCTGTTTTAGGTAGCGCGTCTCAACCTGGGCGCTTCCTTACTTCGATAGACGGGGGTTGACACCCCTGAAACCCCTTCCACCGTATATGTTTCGGCGCCAAAACGACCGATTAAAGCCACAATAAAAGAGTCACAGCGGGCGCTATCGAATGCGATACTTCCGAACCAATACAAGCAACCGCGCAGTTCCCCGAGTGGCAGCTGCGGGAAAATGGCGGCGTTGCAATCGCTATTAGTTCGGTTCTCGAGTACGGATCGGTGCCATTTTTTCAGAGCAGGCTGTATGGCAGTTTCCCAACTGAGATGTTCTAGTAACGTTGCCGTCGTGGTATACTCATCGTAGAAAAATGTCTGTCTGAACGAGCTGCACGCATGTTCGTCGATTGTCCACCGGAGATAATATTTTATCTTGTCGTCTGACGTTCATAATAGTCTCGTTGCTTATTGTGTTTTAGGCCGAGCAGCAAATGTCGTACCGTTTAATCGGTCGTTCTCATAATTCAAGCTATACCAAAAAAAAACCTCCTGCCTCGTCGTCGCTCCAAAAGAAACTCTTGTCATCCGCCATTCCCGAATGTTCTTAAATTTTATCTGGGAAAGGAACTCGTCTTCAAACCACAGGAACCTGAATGCGCTACGATCGTTCCTTTCTAACTTCGATTTGTAGAAACGCTTTCTCGATGTCTGCAGTTAGAACAATCGCATGCGCTCTAAAGCGAAGAAGGATTTGAAGTATTTCTGGATTCAGGTTGGGACCTTTTTCGAGGAAGTGATTAAGCGGTTCGCACCCTTTTTCGTGAGATGAAGCGTCAAACACCACCCTCAACTTCGTAGTAACAGACTCTTCTTTGAGGATTTCCCGATGTGGCATGTAATATGTTCGTGTCTCAGCTTGATCGTGCTGGCCGAGCGGTACTAGTTCCGCATGTCCCATCTTCATATACCGGCGGATTGCCATCGCTTCAAGACTTGTTGTTTGAAGGTATACTTTGGTGATGCAGTGCACGTTGCTTTTGAGTTCCACGTGAGTATCTGAAGTAGGTAGGCCTTTGGCCATTCAACTGGATCTTGAACAAGCCAGCTGGGTCCTTTCCACCACATGGAGCTATCCCGCAGCGTTGCTGCTGATTCTCCTCTCGTGAGCAGGTCCGCAGGGTTACTGTTCCAGGGGCAGTGCCTCCAGTTTTCGGAAACACTTTGTGATTGGATTTCTAGTACGCGATGTTTTACGAAAGGCTTCAATCTTTCTACTGAGCCCTGAATCCAACTAAGTACCACAGTGGAATCCGTCCACATGCTATATCGAAAAGGAATGTCAGGGTACGTCTTGCGCAGGCAGTCTAGGAGCCTCGTTCCAACAACAGCTCCCATCAGTTCCAGACGCGGTAACGTTAATGTTTTGATCGGCGCAACCCTTGATTTCGCTGTCACTAGAGCCGTTGAAACTTCTCCGCTTTGGAGCGCATGCGATTGTACTAACTGCAGACACCGAGAAAGCGTTTCTACAAATCGAAGTTAAAAAGGAAGATCGCAACGCATTCAGGTTCCTTCGGTTTGAAGACGAGTTCCTTTCCCAGATGAAATTTAAGAACATTCAGGAATGGCGGATGATAAGAGTTCCCTTTGAAGGGACGACGAGGCAGGAGTTTTTTTTTATATAGCTTGAATTATGAGAACGACCGATTAAACGGTACGACATTTACGGCTCGGCCTATTTAATTCTTAACCGAGAAAGATCCTCGACATTTTGGTGCCGAAACCCGGGACCTTTAGATCAGTCAATGGTGAGCTTTTTTCCACTTGATGGTCTCTGGTCAGTAAGCTGACTTCCTTTCGAAGGCTTCGTTTTGAACTTGCCTTATCCAATATTGTTCCGCCGCGGCATCATCAGCAGCTTTGAAGTGAAAAAAAGCTCACCCTGGCTGATCTTGTCAAGTTCCCGAAAAGTCTTGAGAGTTTGGGTGACGTCCCCACTGAAGGTAGCGAATTCCACCTGAGTTGGTTTTGTACTGAACCTATGACACTTACGACATGTACGAATTATCTGACGATTATCCTTCAACACCTCGACATATGCTCACAAAACTACAAGTCAGCATTTATATTTGTTAATGAAGCGGATTCGTGTTTGGCATGAGTTGTGTGTGAAACTTCAGAGCTGTGTACTTGTTGGCGTTTCTGGGCGCGTGCAGTGCTTTTTGTCTCCTTTGCTTGTTCTGTCTCGCCGTTGGTGGACGTTGTTTCATTCTTTGTTTCACATTCGGTTTTTATTCTAGTTCGGGTTTTCTTCTCTGTCCACTTTGTCTCTTTCTTGATATACTTGCGGATGCGGCTGTTTGTTGGCACAGTCTACGATTTAGATTAGTTCTTCTCATGCCTTGCTTCTTTCTTGCCGTTTTCCTTAGCGAGCTCTGCTTTATTTCTTATTTGGTCGCACTCCGCCGGCTTTTTTGTGTTGAGTAAAAGGTTGAGCGCCTGTAGACCCTTGCTTCTTGCAGGGAGAAGGAACGTTCTTATCGGTCATTATTTCATTATGCGTCTCGTCCTGAACCTTGCTTAAAGCAAGGGTTTCCTCAAAAAAGACTTGTTTACAGTCTACTTCAAAAACTTATATTTTAACATAACTCGACTCGATTTGCAGTCTGAAAATCACGCATACTTTGTCCAGTCAGCGTGTACTCCAGCTAAGTAACTTTGTTGATTTCATTTAACTCGATTTCGTTTGTTGCGCGTTTTCGTCCTTCATTTTCTATCTTCTGGTTTGGACGTTTCTATTCTCCAGGTGGAATTCATAATATTCATGGCTGACAAATTCCTAATACTCGACTCATCGTCCTGGAACACATCTGCAAGCTCTCGCCACAAATTATCATCGCTCACATCCGGTTCGGTGGCAGAATCAAAATCCGAGAATACAGCCTGTAGGAAACGTTTGCGTTTCAACATTTCTTCGATATATATATTGTTTTAATTTTGTCTATGTCCGTTTAGAAATGATCGTAGTGTTTGCACTGTTTCTCGTTCTTTAAGAAGTCACTCCATGTCGGTCCGGTGATTCTTTATTATGAACAATTATTCCTTTGCATTTTCTTGATGAAGACCGTTTTTTTTTCACGCCAATGTTCCCGTGTTTTGACACCATTTTTTTCTGTTACATTATAGCTGGATCCATCGTCACGTCAGCAGAAAAACCTCAAAGACCTGACTGTTCCCACTGATGGTTTACTGCCGAATGTTTATGATCGAATGAAAACAAAACGTGGTGCGAGCTTGCTCCTTCTCGTCGTCCTCATTCATCTTGCTGTAAGACTAAACAAGGGCTGTGATTATTTCGCACCCATCTTTCAATTGAAATGTTCGTCCCATCAGCTTGTGCGCCATCGCGGCCTCGAGGATGCCGGGCATGCGCCCGCGCGGTTTAAGAGGAGGGAGACGAGGACGGCACTGGACAGAGCTCGGGCGGTGAGGTCGAGGATGTTCGTCAACGGAACGGCGAAAGGTCGAGTCGTTACCTTTAGCTCGCACAACTGTCAGACTGTGAAGCCCTTTGTACCTTGCGGTGTGAGAACTCCCTCGGGCCGGTCGAGGCGGAACCTGGTCGGGCGTTTGCTAAAGTCGATACCCACATTATCTGGCGCCCAACGTGAGGCCCGAGTGGCTTTTCCTCGCTTTCGATCGCCCCTCGGTAGTCACACTGGGAACGTTCCTCGGCTATTTTGAGGGCATGGCAACCTAGTTTCCTCAACGCTTGTTATCGTGAGAGCCTATGTTGCCCGTCAATACGAGGTTGAAGGTGGCCACAGATAAGGATGCTCCGTTCTAAAGCGAGGCACAGCGAGTGTCAGACACCGCCGGACGTGCTCCGGTGAGCGGAGTTAAGGGTTCACGAACGCTGTCGGAGACGCGGACCCCAGCTCCTGCGTCGGACGCGAGAGACGTCCGTGAGAGCATGGACGCCATGACGGCTATGTTCAAAGCACTTTCGGGAGTGTTCGAAATGCCGGGCATGCGTCTGCGCACCGACCGCCGTTGGACTTCCCCACGTGGATATATTCAGGGGACCCTGAAGAGTACCGGTCCGCGGTTACCTACAGGACCTGGGTGCGTACATAGCCCCCTCAGCCAGCCGAAGAGACCTTATACAACCTGGCTGCGCGTGGACAGGACGGATCGCAAACTCCCAGATGGGGTATCGTAGCAGTTTTAGGATGCCACACGAAAGAGCAGAGTATCGTGACTTGGGGTGATCTGGTAAGCACGGAAGAGGTTGTTGAGGCCAAGAATACAGATGGGTTTTGTCAGCAGGTGTTGAGAAAACTTGCGAAAATTGAGGTTGACACCGGCAACGCTGGCGAACAAGTTAATGAGCACTTGGGTTCATACCTGCTGGGCGAAGACGGCTCATTTTTTCGCTACAACACAACTGTATATGAAGAGGAAGAAATAGTCTCTCTTCAGGGTTCGGATTCGCTACGCAAAAGGTTTATCGGGGGCTTCCACGACATACTCTTTGGCTGGTCATAGCAGTGTCAGCAAGACGTTTTCATGACCAGAAATTTGTGGCGGGTCTTCTAGCTTACTTATCTAGCTCCACGGGACGTATCCCATTTTAACTTTTATGCCATGTGGAAATTACCGCCAAAGCGGGATATGTGCCCAATAAAAAAAAAGTAACTTGAAATATAAAAAATATACTATAATGAATGTCTGGCGGTCGCAGCATATACTGATAGCTTTATCATTATCCCTTACCATTTAACGGTGATACTGCGATCGGAACTTGTAAAGAATTCGGCAGAATGTATTGCACACATTTCTAAGGTTTTTATAGTTGACTTGAAGTGCGATATACTTATGCATTGTGTTGTCAGCAGGGTAAGTATAAAACATGTTTTCTTACTAGTGGTTGATACAAGAAATATCTAAAGGTGGATTGTCAGCTTATGAATTCCAAGCACGTGATTGTTTATGCGTTGATATACGTCTAATTTCTGCCTTGTGCAATTTTGTCCCCAATAAAAAATATGAATTTATAACAACAAATAAACGTTTAATGAAGGTAACTTAAACCTACAAACTTAAAAACAAAAATGAGCCATGCATCTTGCATCGGTGACGGAAGGTGACTGACGCGAGCCAGCGCGCGGTGCGTTGAAAAATGTTCTTAACAAGAACACTCAATGGCAGCCGTGAATGGGCCGGTATTTCCTACAACGTCATGAAAAAATAGCGCACAAAAATACGAGTACAAGGGACAGGAAGCGAACACAGAAGACAGACAAGCGCTATAGTTTTGATCAATTTCAACTATTACCAACTCACCCAACTTAACACGTTACTGAAGTTTATTTCTTAGAAGAGTACACAATTAATAAAATTAGAATAAAGTCGAGCAGGATTCGAACCCCCATCCAGTGTTGCCAGACGGAGAAAAAAAAGTCAGCAGATTGATCCCCAAAAAGTCAGTAGATTTGCACAAAAATCAGTAGATTCTACGAAATCTGTGTTTTGCCATGTTTTGCTATTTCCATTAAACCACACTTCGAAGAAATAGTATAGAGTAACAAATAACATGGTAATAAACACAAATAAAAATGAAAAAAAGACCAGTTCTCAAGTAATTCTTTATGAAGGACAAAATAAAATGGCACTGCAAATGTTTTTTTATTATTTTTTTTATTAGCATTGATTAGTGTTGCAATTTCGAGGATTATTCTTTGAAATCGAGACTGAGCCACTGTTGGGATCAACAGATGGGGGCGACAGTGCGACATCCACCTGTCGCTATTATTGAAACGAAACCAAAACAAGACGTTCCGGCAAGTGCGCGCGTACATGTTCAATGGAAGTCCTCTGCAAAATGCCATCTTTCCTTTCTGGGCTGTGGAAGGTTTTTGACGCAACGCTGTCGGCGCGGAGCACTGTTGAGGCTACGCGTTGTCTGCTACGGGCATATTTCTTTTTCGCCTGACTCAAAGTTTGCGTTCAAACGTGGAGAAACTTAATTCGTTAGCTTTTAAGCCACCGAGGAATAATATTATATCATTTTCTTGCCAGAGCCTGCCAAATAAAAGGAAAGAACCGAAATTTGGATGTCGATCCCTTGCATTCCGCCGGGCGAATGAATGAAAATGGCAGCCCTCTCCGTTCAGCTGGGAGCAGCTGAGAGTTCACGCGCATGCGCTCATGCCTCTCGCTCTGCGCCGCAGGCTGATTGGCTCACTCGGGAGAGGGACGTTACGGCGGCGAGATCATAGACTGGCCTTCGAACCTGCTCTGGGTGAATAGATAGATGAATATACGGCTAAGTCACTCGAATAGGACGGGCTTCTGGGCCATCTAGCCAGTGCTTCATTTTTAATTCTGGGAGAATATGAGTTTCCTTTGATGGGCGACCCTGGAAACTGAAGGGGAAAATAATAAATTTTTATATGTTTACTAAAAAAAAAAAGTCAGTAGATTTTCGTTTTTTTTCAGTGAATCAGTAGACCCGGAACGAAATCAGTAGATCTACTGATAAATCAGTAGACCTGGCAACACTGACCCCATCCCTCTGCGAATCAGCCGCATACGTTACCAACTGCTCCGCGCACGCGGCTTTTTTTTTTTTTAGGACTTGGACGATGGCACCATGCAGTGACACACAATCGTGATGAAACACTAAAAAACACGAGCCATCGTGGTCAATATCGAACATGCTACAAGTTTTGAAGGGTAAACAACACTTCACAAAGTGGCAGCCACCCAGATGTAGAGTCGGCACGGAATGAAACATGAACAGTGGGTGCATGGTTTTCGCTAGATGCTGCACCACCTGAACCAGATTGGAGCTGCAAGAAGATGGCTCCTCCTTCGATGTGTTAGACTCTTGCGCAGTGCATCCAAACCTTCGGTGTTGCGTCTCTAGGTGACTCAGCGTGGGTCGAAAACCATGCGCTCCTTGTTCGCGTTTCATTCCGTGCCGACTGTACGTTGCTAGTCCTTATAAAATTCCTTCAGAAAGCACATGTGCTCAACAAAATTATTATGCACTGGGCGAACATCTCTATCTGGCGTGGCGGATAGCGACGCGACATGCCGCGGTGCTGCGCATGCCTAGCAATCGGATGATGTCATAGAAAACGTAATTTTTCCCTTCTACCGCTCAAAACCGTATGCCATGGGGCGTTAAAGGGCAACTCCGTTCAATTCCGAAAAAATTAGGCTTACATGTGATTCCATTTTACAAAGCACTACTAAACAGCTCTACGTCTTCGAATTCGCGAAATGTGAAATATTATTTGTGTAATCTCAATTTAAACATCTGCTGATACCGAAACCGAAACTTCGGTTGCGTCAGGCAACATTGGCCTCGTGTTGTCAGAGTCAGCGGCCACGTCACGTCGAACCACGTGGGTCTTGTGACGTTCGTGGGGGCGAGGAACAGGACACGCGACGCGGGCAGGTCGCTTCAGATGGCGTGGACGGTGATGGCCCGGGGAGAGGGGAAGGGGAGAGGACGAAAGAGGAGAGGGGGGACGGAGAAACAGGACCGATAAGCGCGCAGGGCAGCGCAAACTAGCGCATCCGCGTTACGGTGATCACGTGGACGCCGTAGAGCCAACACCGGGAGGAGAAACTCATGACGTCTATCGTTCAATTTCGCTCTGAGAAGTAAAAACAAACAAAACGCGAGAATGTCGTAGTCATGCCTTTGGCGTAGTGGTTCAACGTTGGCCGCTCCAACTCACGTCGCATTGACTGCGCTGACGATTGCGCCTCACGTCGCACGCTAGAGTTGGCAGATTTCGGCGACTTGGCTCATTTGAAAGTTTGCTGGCCAGTTTATTAAATATATAGACGGAATTAGATCGTAATATTTGACATGGGGTCTTCTATATGATACTGAAGAGGCTGCATAGTTTTCTAAATATCAAAAATGAAGCGGAGTTGCCCTTTAGCTGGGGAGTTGTTTCTGAGGGTCCCTTGCATGGCATCCCAAAAAGAGACCGCATCCTAACAGTCTAGGGCACGGTAGAGGAAGAGGGGGGGGGGTACAGAAGGCCAGAAGGGGAATATACGAAGGAGGAGGGTAAGGAGGAGGACGAGGACACGGAAGAAGAGGTGGCCGCAGAAATCAAGAAACCTCAAGAGCTGCGCTTTAATTTCGCATTAAAAAGAATTGTAAACGTCTTTCATCTTTTTATACTGATTATTTTGTCAGATATTGAACCGGGAGAAGTGCATTCCTCCCTCATTGGCTTCTAAAGCAGTGCTTTTGAACCGTTCGCGTCCTTCTTTTATTCGTGCTTTGAAAACTGAAGCGTTTAATAGCTATCATCTAAGTTTCCTGGTTAAATGATTCCCTTTTAACTCCGAACAATTCCCTACTAGCTCTTGCAGATCTTTCAGATATCGGCGAACCCTGTTTACAAACCAATATTCATTTAGAAGCTGTGTATTAAACTTCCCTAAATCCCAAAGTTCTTTGGCGTTTATTTAAAGAAGCACAGCGTCCAGAATGCAGGAGAATGATCACTAAAGGACACGTGATCATCCTCATACTGCTAGCACCCACTGATAAAGTTGAGAAAAACCTACGCTCGCTCCAAGAGCGCGTGGCTTGCACCTTGAAAATGCGTGTACCGTGCAATTCGTCCACTTGACGCGCAAAGTACCACATCTTCTAACTCACTGGATTCGACAATATTTTTCGAAGACTCGCTGCTAGCGTCTTCACATAGAGCGCCTTTCGCTCTCTCATGCCGTGTAAAAAAACAGTTAAAATCACCCAAGGAATAAGAAGTAAATCAGTTTAAACATACGTTTCAATGTGCTAAAATTATTAAATGTTCCTCCAACAGTAGCTAGTAACTCGTTGTGGCTTACCGTCGCCTAGGTTGGCTTAGTTTTCAACACTGGCACTGGCGGAGATTTATCCATTAAAATATTAATATGTTGTTGAGTTATTTATTCACTGCGAGAAATGGCTGCTTAAGATATATTCCTTTCGCTTAAACAAAGTTGTGGAAATATTGTCAAAAATGACAAATGATGACGCGGATAATAACTAGAGAGACTAAATGTTTAATGCGGCGAACTTGTGCCCAAAACAAAATTAGTACAAGGTTAGCATCGAAGGCGTGGATGTCGGCGAAATAGCAGGATCAAGCGCTGGGCCGAGACAAACTACGGCTCGTCGCGCGGAGTCCCTCATGTCCCCGCGTGGGTTTCTGGAATATTGGCGTAGAACTTTTGGCGTAGAACATTCATACCTCAATCAGACGACAAGGTTCCTCAAACTTACGAGAACGTTAAATTGAGAGAATAAAAAAAAAAGGCTCTAGGTACATTGAGCACTTCTTGTAAGTTGTGAATGCGAAAGCTTGCATGTCCTTCTTCCGCTCTCTTTGATTGTCCGCGGCGTGCTTGCGTTGATGAACGAGCGCCCGCTCTCCTCGCCGCGCTGACCTTGGGCGCGCAGCCGCTCATCGCTCGACGGCCAGACGCTTCGTGCAAAGGCCTGACCACACTAGCGTGAACGGTGCCGCCGGTCGTCGCCGCCGGGCGGCACCGCCATGCGGCGTTTCAACGCGAGGAGTCCACATTGGCCTCCGTTTTGCGGGCGTCACGTAACAACATTGCCTCTCGCGATCGCGCGGCGCCTCCCGTCGGATATTCTGCTCTTTCATCGTCTGCCCTTCGTGAGATACTTCCGTTTCGGCTCTCATCTTTCGCATATATCAGCATCGAAACCGCACTCGCTGCCTACATGGTAGGCAGCGAGTGTGATATCCTAGCCTGCTCGTTGATCTTGCGACGTCGCCGCGCTCTAAAGGGAAAGAGGCGCAGGTTTTGGGTCCGGCCGGGTTGGTTCTACCGAAACACCGAAGGACAGGTCAGTGCTTTGCTGCCCGGGTGGCGCGTCAGAGATAAAGGCTACTTTCGAAAGTGTCACCAAATCAACACGACATCCGTCACAACACAGACGACATGCAACAAGTGCCACGGAGGAACTCACTTGTAATTCCGAATTCCTCTCCTATAATTTCCCAGTGGTTGTTCTTAGCGTCATTATCTAGGTAGTCTGGCTGCGTCTAGTCATATAGAAAAGGAAACAGTCGCACAGTTTCAAGGAACCGCTCCGTTGGGGAAGGCATCGGGGGGAAATAGGGATAGCAGAGGAGACGAAACAACGCCACGCCTTCGGAACGCGAAAGACGCCCGGAGGACCGGCTTGAGCGTTGCCATGGCATCGCGACGTCACTGTCTACGCCACCTCCCATTGACTCCTCTCTTCTGCGGCGAAGAGCGGCGCGCTCTGAACCGCGCACGGAGTGGTTGGCTCTGCGGCGCTGTACGTCGCGCCGTTGAAGCCGAAAACCGGTTTTGGTCGGCACCCGGCCGCGCCGACCGTCGCGCCGCAGGCCTCCGCGACGCTAGGTATGGTCGTGCCTTTACCGGAGCGCCGGCGCCGCGGACCCGCAGCGCCATAGGGTGGCGGTCGTTGAAACTGATGTCCAGCGGCCATTGGGATCCTTGTTCCTTAATACTCTGGCGCTCGCCAGCCAATGGGACCGAAGCCGAAATCCACCAGATTTCGGCCTCACCGCGCTCCATTGAGAGCCGGAAAACTATGCGCCATTCGGCTATGTTGTTAGCGTGGCTTACAAGCTGGGAGCAATGAGAGTTTGGCTTCACTTGGAGAAAGGAGTTTAAGTGTCGTTTGGCGCGGCCGGGGCCGCAGCACGAAAACCAAGAACGGTAACCACTCGGCCACGCACGCGCTCGCTCGGCGACGAGCGCGGCGATATCTTTTAAGAGAACGTGAGTTATAGGTTATTCAAGTTAATGTTACTCGTAAGCAACTCTTCATACTTTAAATGCTTTAATTAAAAAGATTAATGAAACAATGACCTATAATTGCCACTCCGCCCGTAGACCTTTACTTGAGTGACACATAATTGACGTCTTAAAGATCTCTGGTAAGATTTGTTTTCCTTTTCCTCCGGTGCATTGCACCCTAATTACAGAGAATGACACGAGTCAATATAGACCGTTTTATCGTGGGTAGCGCCATTTTGAGAGCGAGAGAGAAAAGGGGAAAGGGCTACCGGCGCTTTCCTCCTTTCTGATTGTGTAGAAAGAGGGAAAGTCCCGGATGAGAGGCTCGGCCGGTGTTGGGTGTCTGCTGTGCCCCAACTTCGTTCGCGCTTTCTTTTGTGTCTTAAACTCGCAAACTTAATTAGAGCCGTGGTATTGGATGGCGACAGTTCCCCGGTCATCGGGACACCATTGCTGGGTGATAGGGTGCACGAAATAGCGACAGAAAGCGTCGAATACTGCCCGAGGACATATATGTAGCTTGCATGGAATCCGGCAAGACGAGTGCGGCTGCAATGTTTTTAAGCTCCCTCGCTTTCCGCATGACTGGAAGTGATGAACCATTCATCAATTTTCGCTTGCAATGGGCCTATTTCAACGTAGCCGTTTTTAGTAATCAACACGCGATACACGAAACGGGAACCTCAATTAACTTTTGTAAACACCCGGAGCTGCTACAGATCGTTTTGCTGCGCTGCTTTTATATTGCGTTTCCGTGTTCTTATATTTCCTTGTCGATGAACGACGAAGACGTTCTACATGTACTTATATCGAAGCGCAGAAAGCCTCAAAGCAGCCACGAATTATTTTACTATTTGATGCAATATTTTGAGTACTAACCTTCAATTTCTATCACTGACACGTTCGCTGCCGCTGTTCCCCCTGTCCCCGCACTGGCGGATGCCATGACTCGAACAAAGAAACGTGCACACTGGGCTCGAAAACGCAGATCGCAACACACGAGACGTACCCTGCAGCGACTATCCAGCTCTTCAAAGCGCCCAATCAACGGAAACAACCCACCAGCGGCACTCCAAGGAGCGCTTTTGCCGGCTCTCTGGTATCGCGCAGGAGATCGCGATTCAGGAAAACCGATAGAACTACCTTTTCAACAATTTCTAGCCTCACCCGGAGGCGGAAATAAGCCTTCAACTAAGTGTTGTAGATGATAAAATCGAGTCAGTCACCACCGCAAATTATTTTTATTAAGATAAATTCAGTTACAAATTTTTACAATCTGAAACAGCAGTTATCACGAGAAAACTGGCACGCACCTTGCGAGCGTACCCCATGTTCATTGGCGGTACAGCGTTCGGTGCGCGCTCCATTCACAAAATGTTCCGAGCACAGTCGAGAGGATGGCGTTGAGGAAACGTGTTTTCGGTTTACAGACGCAATGCACTGCCGCCGAGACCAGGGTCATGTGGAAAGCGATGGAGCTTAAAGACATTGCAGCCGCTCTCGCCTTGCCGGATTCCTTGCAAGCTACATAGGTCCTCGGACAGTATTCGACGCTTTCTGTCGTTATTCGTGCACCCTATGACCGCGCAATGGTGTCCCGATGACCGGGGGACTGTTGCCATCGAAGCCCGTGGCTCTAATTAAGTTTGCGAGTTTAAAACAGAAAAGAAAGCGCGAACGAAGTTGGGGCACAGCAGTCACCCAACACCGGCCGAGCCTCTCATCCGGGACTTTCACTCTTTCTACACAATCAGAAAGGAGGAAAGCGCCGGTAGCCCTTTCCCCTTTTCTCTCTCGCCCTCTTTCAGTAAAACGGTCTATAGGGACATTCCAGAGAAACGAGTGCACAGTAAAGTTTTTTTTTTAATTAAAGCACTTTGACATTGAAATTGCGGCTGTATTTGTTTAATCTTTTTGAAAGTGTGTTTTGACGTGTGTTCATATGTTTGAGTGCTTTTCTGAACCATCACTTTGGATCTCGCCCGGTGCTCTTACAAAACACCACTCGACAATCCTCTGCTGCGTTTCGCTCCCGAAAGAATTGTTTTCGCTGAAAGCTACTTAATTCACTGCTATGCATTAATTCTTATGTTCGGATTTGTTTCTGTTGTAAAAGTAAATGCACGTTATTTGTGGTTTTTGTTTAGTTTTTGACACCCGTCTTTTGCGGCCCTGTAGCCCGGATATTCATCTCGCATTCTTTGTCTGTTAATTAATGAACGCCGAAATAAACCGTCTGCAGTTTTTTTCCACCACACGTTTATTGCATGCCTTAGATTGCTTTCGGAATGCCGAACGTATCCGTCGACTCTCTTGAAGTTTGCTATTTCTCTGATTACAACACTTGTTCAATTTCAAAACTAGGCGAGTAATGTTATATGCAACTTTGTGTTTCCTTTTCAATTTTGCTGACTACAATCGAAAACATTCCATTTCAGTAAACACGTAGCTCATTTGAAGTCAGGTGCAGTTCAATGGACGAGAACAGAAAAATATACGCTCAGATTAATACGTGCTTCTTATATGTAGTTAAGTGAAACTTGCAGGTACACAAGCCATTTTTTTCGATCATCACAGTGAACCTATCAAAGCGTTTTGTGCTGTTTTATTAAAATAGCATATAAACGTATTCAATAACTATATGAGTAGTATAATGTTAATGTAAATATATAATGTATATATATATATATATGCCTCATAAAATTCGTATAACTTCTGATATGTTTATCGAACTAATCATATATGATTTTTGAAATCAGGGTGCCATTTTCTAATTGACTGTGTGTATGAAACAATGAATCTAAAATCACTCAGCGCATAAGTAACGCAAGAAGCAACCAACATGATTCGTCCTGCAACGAAAATCAAATCCCACTGAATGTCGTAAAAAAACCAGCCATCATTTGCGAATCAGTAAGGAACATCGTAAATAAAACATGATCAAAACAACAAACTGAAACGCATTAATATGCAGGCTATAAGGCCTCATATTACAGGGGGAGACCTATGCAGGCTTCGCAGATGTCGCAAATTTTATTCCCCACTCAACGTACCGTTCCTTCCTCGTCGCTTGGTGCTCTTGTTGTATGTTGTTATTTTCTGCGTTGTCGTGTTTTCGTTTGGCTCGTTGGCGCCCATAACTTTCGCCTCCTTTGTTTTCTTGACTTCCAGAAAACAGCGGCGATGACGACATTTCTGCGCTCTCTCCAGGACCACGCTTCGTGGAACTGTGCGATTTCGAAGGCTGCCGTTGCAGCCGACCTTGGTCACAAAGACGCTCGAGAGAAAAGAAAAAGAAAACAAAAAAACATTGTCTCCCTCAACTGGGAATACTTTTGCGTCCTTTGTTCTCTCTTCAACGAGATCTGTTTCGCTGCTTCGCTTATTCGCGTCTTATTGTGCGAAGCTATTTTTCGTGGTTAACTTCGGAAAACCTCCCTCGGACTTTTGTAGCCTTGTTCTGGGCAACAAAGTTCAAAACCCTGTTTCTGCAAGATGTCCAGTGCTCCAGGCTGCTGCCTAAATTGCTGTCTGGGCCTTTAGCAGGGTAGAGGGTCGTTTGTCTAGGGGCGCCGACGAATCGCTGCAAAAGAGCGCATGAGGAGCAGAGACAAAAACAAGGCTGCCGTGGCGCACGCAGCTCCACTATAGAAGTGATCATTCTTATTCAACGACCTCAACTTTTATTTTTCGTATCTGCTATAAAACGAGGAGGACGCTGATAGGTTTTTGTACCCAACAGCATAAAATCGAGTGGTCTTTTAGAGGAAAAAACTTTGCGCCGTGTAACATTTATGATAACCATATAGCTCCACGTCAGTTATTAGCTTTTGAGTGAAACAGTTACTACTTTACAAATTAGATGTATCTCCGTATTGTTTTGTTTATCTTCAGGCTCCCTAGGCATTACGCACAGGGCGCCATGTTTAGGCGCTTTACACAAAGCTCACTCTTAAAATAAACTCCCAAATATTGTGTTAAAAGAACACCATTGAGTGTTTGAAAACAAGTTGCGGAAAGCATTGCAGACACCCACCGTCAGTCTGAGAGCAGCAGCAATGGTTTTAGTTATAACCACCGGGGATAAGGCACATTATTTTGTCAGCGGGAAAATAATTCTTCCGGCATCCATACCTGCGCCTTTCATAAAATCTTTCTCTCAAAAGAACAGCCTTTTAATCTACGTAACTGCATGTTGACAGTACAATAAGCAGTAGCCAAATATGTAATATGCCTATAATTAACCTCCATTCGTGCTCAACGTGTACCTCACTATATTAGTGCCTTGTAATACTTGCCCAGTCCCCTTGTCGTTGCTTCCCCGCTGACGTAAAGGAAGGAATAATGACACCAGCTCATCTCATCGCTCATTGCCAATGCATCGCGTAGACTGTCTGGAGTAAAGTTTACTTGATAACTCAGTCAGGCACTTATATTAAATTTTGATTTATAAAATGAAGGCTTCAACTCTTTAAAGTTATTTGCGTACCGAAAGAAGAAGCCATAATGGTTTCATATTCAATAGTAGTTAAAATATATTTCTATAACCTAAACAAACCCTCTCCTAAAAGTATCAAAGTTTCTGCTGACATTTCTCATAAAGCCTTGTGTTTTGAGGGAGCTGAACGAGCGAGATATTTTTTTACGAGAATTTGGCTGCGACACTCAGGCCTCCAGAATAATATTTTTCGAGTTGTTTTCACTAGCTTCCGGCAAGAAATGTTTTGTTTTTATGATTTCTACTAAACTTACAATGCATAAATTATCACACATGAAAGAGTGCGCTCAACTACTAAAAGGAATATATTTCCCTCACTGTAAAGCAAACTTATTCTTATCGTCACTACTCATTGTCTTTACGTTTATATTAATGTTTGGTGCCTAGCCTTTAGCACGATATTCGGTTAAGTCCAATTTACCCCAAAATAAATAGGTATTTAAAGGTTGTCTTTGCAGAAATTTATTTCCCACGAAGTGTGGCGTTTTCATATTCTAGTTTGATCAACATTTTCAATCATTTCTTTAACGTAGGAAGAAAATATCAAAATACTCGCTTCCATGAGCCAAAACTAAATCACACATTTATATGATTTGTCCCCAATTCCAAGTTCTATTCTAAAGAGAAGCTCCAAATGATAACATGAAGTCGTTGGCCTACTTGAGGCAACACTGAGTCAGCAACACAGTAAGAATCAACATATTTTTGTTACAATTTTATCGAGAAACAATTAACGGTACTTTGCAACTTCATTTTATTTTTGTGCAACACCGGCCTTGAGTCTTATCAGAATACGCGCTCTGATTCTGGAGCACTAATATAGCATTAAAAAAGTGCCAAATAGAGAATCAGGCATAGTGGTACCAGACAATTTAATATCGGTTAATATAGGGCGTATAGGTATCCCTGCACGGTCGCTTCTGTACGCGAATGTTTCATTCATTCATTTATTTTGAGTGGCCCACAAACAGCATGACGCCTTTTCGTGGTGCACTCAGTACTCGATTATTAAAGAGCTTTAGTTTGTCGGTCCAGTACCTCCGATAAGAATGCTCGATACTCCGCTGACGTCTTTGAGGATGCATCGTATTGTTATCGGTATCGTTATTGGCTACGTTATCGGAATCGGTATCAGTAATAGTAGAGAGTTTTAGGGAAACGTTTTTGCACATTCGATACGGTACGATAGGCCCTCCAGTACGAACTGCGCAGATGTGAGTCTTCTGTGGTAGCGCATCCGCAGTTCGTACCGGAGGGCCTATTGTACCGTATTGGATCTGCAAAAACGGTTCCCTACAACTCTCTAATATTGGTTGCGTTCTTGAAGCTATCGGAACGAGCTATTAACGCTCCTTAATTCCCTCTGACGGTCGTTTTGGGGCACTATCGATTCGGAGAAAGTCGTTTTGGAATCCTCATTTTTGTGTTGATTATTAATGACAGGTGTGAGCAAAAACGCCCTTCGTCAAATGAAAAGAAATTCCGTCCGTGGTTCCTAAAATACCGCGCAGCTTCTCTGTATGCACTCGTTTTCATACTTTTGTTGAGCGCGTTGGTGATAATGTTAAATACTAGAAAAAGAAAACATGAAGCACGGGCAAAACAACACATCTTTCGACTTGAAACGTACATGGTTTTAATGCCGACAAGCAATCAAGCTTTTCCAAAACCTATATATGACGTCATTTTTGTCTTTTTAGGGACTGTTTTTCCTTACTCTCGTCCCCATCCACGTAGTTGAGAAATCCGGGATGAAAAGAGCTAGGCTTTAGATCCTGGAACAAGTAAAAGAATATAGGAAAGGAAAAAGTAAGAATGATTGCCCTTCGCGATAGGAACGTGAGCTTCTCCACTGGTGTGGCGAAAGTAAAACGACGTTTTTCCTCATGCCGGGAGTACCGTGATTCAAGATGGCGGCGCTCGCCAAAAGGTGGCAGATACTTGTATTACAGCCAACACATACAATCAAGCCTTTAGAATGCGTCGCGTTACTAAGTTTGTAGTTTATGCCTTTGGGTTTGTGTCCCAACTAGCTTATGGCCCGGCTAGGAGTTAAGATGAAAAGGAGTCTAGTAATGTATTTTCTAAATTAGCTACCATGAAGGGGCATGCTGTATGATATGGCTTTTATTATTTTTCTGCAATTACATTTACTTGCAATACAACGTCATTTTTCGCGAAGATAAATATGAGTCAACATCTCAGCTCATTATCGTGGCTCTGTACTGTAAGGCAAACTCATGTCAGTGACGTGTATTCAACCTTAGACAATCACCGTATTTGTATCACCGTTAAAATTTAGCCAATCTTCCCGCGTAGCAGTACGTCATTTAAACTCATATACATTATACGGTCTCGTTCTGCCGTGTCCCGCAGATTAAATTACGTTACGCTAAAAAAAGACTGATTTATAAGCTTTTTTTTTCTACGTGATGAACAAAAATAATACGGAAGTGTCATGAGATTATCCAGAGCTATAACACAGCTTTTTTTTCGAAAAGTTATCTCTAAAATCATCTTGTCATATGTGAGGGCCAACGGTACGCTGAAAGGAGAAGCAAGATTTTTAAGGTAGCAATTATTCACCGGAAAAGAGGAAGCACATGGTACAATTTTGGGTATATAAATAACTCACTTTGACCTTTCAGGCTGGATATCGGAGAAGTGTGGAAGCAATTGACGGGATTGAAGCATTGAAATATCCGAGGGACAAATCTTAAGGTGGAAAAAACTACAAGGCCATGTACTGTTTAACGAGATTTCATATTGCAGTTTTTGATGTTTTCCTCGTCGTCCTTTTTATACTGCCTTTTTACGCTGCAGACGCACTTGATTCTTCGAATCAGGTAAATCTGCAATATTTATAAAATAAAAATAAAAAACTGTTGTCTAGCAGGTGGTTTCGCGCGTCTGGCTGGTATATTTGCGTAAGTCAAGGAAATTCTGCGAAAAGAAGTAAGGGACTATGAATTAAAAGAAGTAAGGAAATTCAGAGTGGAAATTCTAGAGAAAGAAGTAACGAAATTCCTATGTAATGAAGGACTCGGGTTAGAATTGCTGCATTTTAAAGGTTTGAAACGAGCGGAGGATGAGGGATGTCATGGTTTGCTGCTACAGGTGCGGAATAAATCTCTCCCTCACAACACGTAGAGGACTTCAGTTTCAGAGTTTTACGCGGTGACCACAAATTTCTTCTCTTGAAGCACTTTGCTCTAGTCAAACTCGTAGGGCCCTGAAGAAGTTGATTTGTCTCTAAATTATATGTGGATAGTCAGAAGTCAAAGAAGTCAAATCTCAAGCAGCGTAAAGAGAATTCAGTTTGCCACACAGATTCATCAATGTTCTCAAAGATAAATATAATTTGATGTCCAAGCATATTTTCCCGTCTCGTTCTTAGTGCTCTTACTTTTATCCTCGTTGTGGTGCTTGTAAATGAGGGGGTCACGTAGAATTCTTTAAAATTTCTGACGACTAAAGCTTCCAAGTAGTCTTCTGCTTCGAACTGCAGCCAGCGGCTCCAGAAGTGCCGACGTTACTCAAACCTGGTGACGGCTGTTTGTCAGAGGATGCATCAATCATTTCAGCGTAGTTCATGCCAAGCGTCTCAAAGTTCGACTGAAGGGAATTTCAGACGGCTATTGATCACGATAAAAACCCAAAAGCAGAGTTAAGTATAAGGGGAACGAGCATAAAACACAGCTCCAAGGAAGCCATACGTTGTTTGGTTTCTCAAGTTTAAAACTGCCAAAGTGATTTATAGACTACCGAAGCTGTTTTCTTGAAAGCATTTAGTTTTTAATAGTTTCTTTTTGTTTTGTAAGGTGTTTATGCTAAACAAACACTAGAATAAATGGTCCGAAGAATGACATCACCTTCACGCAAACTCTTTGACAGACACGACTGGAAATTCAACCTGCACAATGAGAAACACAGAGAGAAGCTCAAGATAGAAAGCAGACGCATATAAAATAGCTTCACTTCAGTCCTATATTTCCATCCTGAAAGGCCAATTTTAAATGTCAGTAGCTATTTTTGTCCGAAATAGAAAAGTTGCTGCAGATTGAACACTGCAAAGCAAACCAACTGAAAAGATAAATGTCAATGCCAAGACCACGTTAGCGCTTCTAAACGTTCCTAGTAATATTCAACTAAGTACATTTATTATTAAAAAGTTAGTTCTTTGATATAGATGAATTTAAAACGATACGTGGGGCCCCAATGGCCCTGAGGACATTGTGATTGAATTCTCAGCCGAAAAACATATAAGGACCAGAAATAAAAGCGAGAAGAATTGTCAGTCACGTGAAAGTTTGTTTGTTTGCGTGTTGTCCTATAAACAGATCACGTGCCTATGACGTCAAACCTAAACCGGGGAGCCGCAAATGGCACCACCTATGCACAGAATGGTCAGAAGTAAGAAAGTGCAGGCGAGCTGGTGTGTAAACGATATGCGCGTAAACCCTGATATAAGGAATATTTAAAAAAAACGGACAAAACAAGTTTTAAACGCAGCTGAAACGTATTGATGCGAGCGTTACTATAAATGCTTCCTTACTGAGGAAAAATCGATAAAGAGGAATTCAACTGCATAGACAAGAAACCTGCGGACATCATTAGCAGACAGACTAAGCTACTTACAATGTTCAATACCTGGAGGTAAGATACGCCCTTGACAGCTAAAGACAACCAACTTCCGCACTGTAAACCATTCAGGCCGAACTCAAAAACCCCCAAGAAAACTTACATGCCCAATCCTCTCACAGCAATCCGCTTTCAACCCAATGTTTTTATAGCGCAGCTATTTAGGCGCCCGTTTCCGGCTTGAGCGGCGTCGGCGTCGCCTTCGGAGTCGGTGTCGGCTTAACCGCGCGTTGCATTATGGGACGTTTCTCATAATGACGTCACGTGTGACGTCACGAGGCTCACTCGTGTCGACACCACACGTTGCATCATCGGTAAATTTCCCGCTAAATTTAACAAAAAATTATCCCGCTAAATTAAGCGGAAAAGTTTTCCCACTAAATTTAGCGGAAATATTCCACCGCTAAATTTAGCGGAAAAATTACCTGCTAAATTTAGCGGAAAAATTTCCCGCTAAATATAGCGGGGAACTTTTTTCGAGTGGGGAAATTCTTCCGCTACATTTAGTGGAGAATTCTTTTCCGCTACATTTAGCGGGGATTTTTCCCGCAAAATTTAGCGGAAATATTTCCCCGCTAAATATAGCGAAAACATTCCACGCTAAATTTAGCGGAAAAATTTCCCCGCTAAACTTAGCGGGTAACTTTACCGCTAAATTTAGCGCGGAAATTTTTCCGCTAAATGTAGTGGGAAATGTTTTCTGCTAAATTAAGCGGGAAAATTTTTCCGCTAGCGGGGAATTTGTTTTCCGCTACATTTAGCTGGGAATATTCCTGCTAAATTTAGCGGATATATTCCCCGCTAAATATAGCGAAAAAATCTCCCCGCTAAATTCAGCGGGAAAAAAATCACTAAATTTAGCGGGAAATTTAGTGAAAATTTTTCGATAAATGGGAGAGGAGCAGGAGAGGGGATACGGATGAGGAGGAGGGGCATACCCTCCTCTTGGTTCCCTCCCCTCATGCTCCTCAAGAGCTGCGCTCTAATTCGGCGTTACATGGGAGTGTAAACGTCTTTTCCTTTTTTTCTTTTGTTTTTCCCGTATCAAGTTTTGATTTGACGTCACATGTCGTATGCCGAGAAATTTCTTCACTTCGCAAAGCTGGTATATCTGAACACTAAGTATATGTAAGAAAAAACAAGTATCTCTTTAATTTTGTTTACTTAATTATTGGTCCTTACGTCGATTTATAGAACCAGACATATTGCCTTTTATTTATTATTTTTGACTAATTATTCTATATAGTACTCAAAGCGCCCTGGGTGATCATTAAACAAGTTCTTAGGCCGTAACTACAGTACCTCCAACTGTTCGTTTGCACTGAGCAGGTTACTTGAACAAAGTTACCGTGGAAAATTTGAACATATATCGAGGCTAGAAAGTCTTAAAACCGCGCAATAAAGCTGTAATTTAGCCAAGATGGTGGAAACACAAGAACAAATACCATTGTGGTTCGAATATACTGATGGTGATGAAGCCGCAATCCATCCACAAAACCAGTTCCTCTCTCTCATGTCTAACCGGTCCTCTCATATTGCGGCACTATTGCGCTTGGACCGCGTCTCGGTCTGATCTGTTTATACCGTTTCATGTGGTTTCATTCGTACAGGCCTGGGGATACCGCGATTAAGTAACACCACCGGAACGCCGTCGCGATCTTAAAGGTGGCAGGCACCCAACGCATCCCACTCCTCGTACTAGTGTCAGAAGATCGAAAAGACCCCTGGATTTAACCGAAGCCCCTTCAAGTTTTAAAAGTAGCGCAAGGTGCATCGATGCACCAGGCACGTGCAACGTGCAGACCTTGGGAAGATAATGGCGGCACAGAGCAGCACTGAGCTCGATTTCAGACGCTATGTTCTTCCCAGAAGTGGCGCGCGGCATGTATCTCGAACATTTCCACAACAATGAATGGCGCCACTTTTCCCAGCATAGAGGAGCTTTAAATTTAACGGGTTGAGAACTACGCGACACTACGCGCGTCCCCATAATAAAAACCCTAAAATGGGACAAAATAAAATAAGGGAAAAGTACGCCCACCATCCCAAAAAGTCAAGAACACGTCTTCGGCTGTTCTGGATAGCATCGTCCCATACATCAGAAATGGTCCCGAAGTGTCAAGCAAATGACGTCGCATAAGCCGGCATGTCATGTTGTTGGGTGTTACCATTCTTCCGCGTGGTTCTTGAAGTCTGAATAAAAAGTGCGAGCGAACTTTAGTTTCGCTTTTGCCACGGAATTCACACGCCTGAATACCGAAGCTTGCGTGGACTGTCAAGAGGGAGAACGAACAGCAGCAGAGCAGGCGTCTGCAGCATCCACCACTCTTACTTTGACACCACCAGAATCCTGGTAGGCGACATGACAGTTCTGTGACGTCGTCAAGCGTAAATCGATGGAACACTTTTCAGGACGCGGTAAACACAACTGTCGAAGACGCGCGCTAGTCACTATACGGGTAGAAACTGGGAAGAATGAGGAGACGAGAGAGTGCGGGGACTTTAGGACACCGAGCTCTGGTTGGGATGATTAGAGCGTAGGCAGAAAGCTAGCTGCCTTTTTCACTGCACACACTTCGACCGCGATTGGACGCCGAACTCCGGCGTCCGGAGTTCAACGTTTGTGACCGAACGCATTCAAACATTGAGCATACACAAAGACAGCTAGCTTTGCATCTACCCCCTAATTATTCCAGTCAGAGGACTGCATACTGCCGTCTTCCCCGAGCACTCTTATCTTCTTCTCTTCCTATGTTTCTCCGCGTATAGCGATAACAGCGACGCTGACACGCGGTGCTCCCATGTGCCATCATTGGTGCTATGTACCGTAGAACCAGAATCGTAAGAACTTGCCGCCTTTTCTCCGGCCTCGTTACGTATGTAACGAGGCCGGAGAAATCTTTGAAGTCTTTATTGTCCGTCCCCCTTTCTATGCATCTTCCACATGTTTAATGACTGTTACCAACACGCTCGTTTTGTACTTAATTACGTATGTAGTTGCCGTTTACGAGTGAGTTCGATTGCTTGATAAAAATAAAATGCACGAAAAGTATAAGAACTGAGCAGTGTTATTAAGGAAAATTTCGTTTCAACTGTATTGAGTTTACTTTTTTATATTGTTTAGTGTGCTCCATACCTTAACGGCAAATTTCGCGCTTCGACCCAGTCTGGCAATATTCTAATATTAGTTTAGCTAAACTGTATTAATGAACAAGTCTTCACCAAGAAAGTCGTAAACATAGAAAAATGGTTGAACAGCAGTAGAGGCTTTATTACACGAGTTTTCGGGAAGAGACTTCCCTTCTTCAAGTAGGGAAGTCTCTTCCCGAAACGTCGTGTAATAAAGCCTCTACTGCTGTTCAAGAATTTTTCTACGTTTAGTTTAGCTACTAAAACCATATCCAATATTTTGTTAGTAAGAAATACATACTTCAAGTGTACTTTTCAATGCGATATGTACAGAGCTAGAATACGTTTACTTTGTCAATAATTAGAATGCCGTAATCAAAGAGGCGTTAGAGAAATAAACCTACGAAATGGGGATTGGTGGCCAAGTGTGTTAACACACAGCAGCTCTGATTACGCTGAGTAAAAGCTAGCGCCACGCAATCCAGGGATCTTGGGTTCAATGCCTATCCCTGCCCGTACCGACCTGGATGAGCATCGCACCAGCATGCGGTCGTGTGTCACTACAGTTTGATGATTGTGAGACCCCAACATAGCGGTGGTATACTTCGTTTCACCTTAACTTCAGACGCAACCCAAGCTACGTGGTGATGGAACCAATCATACAGAGTCAAAAGCCCACCATCGTGGTGTTCGTCGTGTTTATGTGCGTGTTCTATCATCGCTGAACCAGTCATGAACGAAAAGAGTCAAGTGACTTGCGCTTTTGAGGCTGCTTGATTGCTTTCATCAGCTCATAGCATCTGAATCGTCAGGACTTAAAGGGATGCTGAACCAAATATTTCAGTGTCTATAATAAGTGGCGCGCTATCTTTCCATGAGTCAGCAGCCGCCGGTTTCCTCGAGAAAACGCACCGAACTTGACGTCATCAAATCCCCCCATTCGAGCTTATCAAAGGGGCCCTGCAATCATATTTAAGCGTCTACCTTTGTTGCCGTTTCCACGTCTCTGGGGATCGGGCAAGCCAGTGGGCACGGAGAGAGCAACTAAATATCAGTGCGTCATATTTTAATCGGACGACGCGGAAACCTCCTCCACCTACCAGGGCGACCCGCGTTGCCGAAAGCGCGTGATATGTGACGTCCTTGCTCCTGGCCTTACAACTGGTCAGAGCCACTAAAAGCTTTTTTTTTTAGTCGAGATACAAAATATAAGTGTCGCGAACCGTTTCGATTGTGTATGAAAGTAGTTTTTGTTCAGTATTTTAGATCAGAAAAGAAACAAATGTCGTTTATAAAGTACGGAAACAAGAAATGACCCGTCGACATACCCGCCACCAAGCGGCGGGAAAAACGGTGCATACTCGAAAGAACTAGTGGGATGAGGCTACGACGAACGGCGAGCGTAGAAAGGTCCCGGATGTACGCGGCGGCGCTGCGGTCGTATACCGGCTCGAGGATCCGACCGGTTCCGAGCGTTCCGAAGGCCTTCGGCGCGGGCCCTGCTGGCGATTTGGCCGTTTGGCGGTATGGCAGCGCGAAGTGGCTCCAGTTCTGAACTGACCTTTACCCTGTGTTTGCTGTCGTTCGTGGCCAATGAAGAGTTATGCCGAAATAGTCTTTAATCACGCAGCAAATGCAATGCGAGCCGCCCTGGCCGCCCGCTTCTCACAGTTTATCCAACACATGCTTTAGTGGCGCCCTCTCGAACCGTCGACAGGGAGTGTGGCAACCGTGAGCGCTCGATGAGCTCACTACCCCTCCTCTAATTCACGGCCACTCAAGCCAGGACCTACGCCGTCATGAAGAAGGTTATTTTTTGCTTGTTTTTGTATTTCTAATTTGCCTATAACTTTCAAATAAAGCGAAATTTGAGAAACGTTTCATTAATTTACTAAGTTCAGTGCATTCAGGTTCGGTGCAAATTAAAAACCAGTCAAAAAGTTGTTGCAGGGCCCCTTTAAGCGTGAATGGGGGATATGATGACGTCAATTTCGTTGCGTGTGCTCGCGCAGACCGGCGGATGCTGACTCAAGGAATGATAGTGCGCCACTTATTCTAGAGACTGAATTGTTTGGTTCAGCATCCCTTTAAGCTGAAATAATGTAAAGTGCACTGCATAAATTTCGTATCTTTGTATCTTTAGCGGAGACAACAGACGCCAATTAAGGCTGACAAACTTCCAGCTGCCTATACATACAATTTTGTTTTATTTGTTTCCTTAATTTTACTTTTCTTCAAAGACATCTAGCAATGCATTACATGAGGGTGGTTGCAAGACAGTAAGAGAAGTCGTAATTTTTAGGGTTTATTTTTGATTCCAACATATTTTTTCTTAAACGGGGTGAGATGCTAGGCCAGTGCTGTCTTCACCGTGTCTTTATTTATCCAGCTCTGCGGACATTAGATTAGGGAATAGTCGTCAGGATTATTTGACTAATTACCTATGATATTTTAATTAAGTTCTTACTGATTGGTTTTAGGGTCAGGCTGTAATTGCAGTCTTGACGTCAATTACTATTGAAGGCGAGACCAATTTAAATAATTTGCAAAAAGATAATGGTTTTTGACATAATTTAAGGTTTTCTCCTCCACAGATTCGGTGTTTTTCGGTGTAAATTTTCTGTGTTGGATTAAATGAATATCGCAAATTGCCCCGCAGTTGTGCTGGTACGTGAAAAGTTCTTGGTTTTGCGCTACTAGCCTTAGGCATTTCTTCTCAAGCTGTGCCTCCAGGTCTCTCCAGTCCCCTACACCCCATTGACTCCCCTCCCCCCAGTGAGTCATTGATCCTTAGGCTTTCCCCGACGGTGCGGCCTTTGTCCACATTGTGTGGGAAATTACGGGCTGCGTCCGCTCACGTGTCAATGTTCTCTGTAAATTTAGCAGGAAAACTGAATGTGTGTAGGTCACATGACAAGCCACGTGGCGTCATTTTCACCGCAAAATTTTGCAGGGAAACTGAATTTCCGTATATGTCACGTTACGTCAATTTTTCGCCAAAGTTAGCGGGGAAACTGGATTTGTGTATAGGTCACGTGATAAGAAGTCATGTGACATAGTTTTTGTAGCGTGAGCTACACTGGCCGAGGTTGAGCAGTTTCGCGTGGCTCCCAAAGAGCCGTGCTGCGCATGAGCGAGGAGCAGTGACGTCACATGGCGCACAGCTGGTGCGCCAGAGATGCCGCAGCCGCGCTCTCCGCCGCCGCCGCAAAGCGCGCCTCGCCGGTCTATGGATTCCAGAGGAGCGAAGTTATAGCCGCGGCAGACGCACTGCGCCGCCACGTGCCCAGCTGTGCGCCTCCGTTGCGCAGTAGCCAAGTCTGACGCTGCACCGGAGCCGCTTGATAGCGCCTTTCATTTTGTGCGCATAAGCTCACGCTACGTATATCCTGGCATAGCCGAGCTAAGCCACCGCAATTTTTTCCCGCGAAATTTAGCGGCGAGAGTGAACCGATGTTGAGGTCACGCGACGTCAATTCTCCCGCTAAATCTAGCAGAGAAACTAAATTTTCGCAAAGGTGACATTACCATGTCACGTGACATTAATGTTTCCACTAATTTCAGTGGGGGAAACTGTATTTGTGTACAGGTGACGTAACATATGAAACCATGTGACGTCATTTTCCCCGCTAACTTTCGCGAGGAAATTCAGGGTAACGACTTTGGTGGCTTCACTTCACCTGAAACCTAGCTCATAAACGTTTTACGTTAAAAAGTGTGTTTGAGAGGCTTGTGTAATTACCAAGCCTCATTGGAACACCCGCGTGGCCCAAACACTTCTAAAGTATCCCGGCTCCAAGATGAGATGGAAACGAGACGAGGGGTGTGCTTCTCGAAGGAAAAGGTAGCCTCGCGGATAATTCAGTGTGACCTGTGTTCTTTGTGGACACAAAACAAAGCTGTAGATAAAGATCTATTGACATGTAGCATGCTTTTTTATTTACTCAAGAAAAGCTCCAATTCGTTTTTTTTTTTGGTTTGCATCGACATGTATAGGACATGGTCGTGAATTAAGTAACTACTTTTTACAGTAAAGCTGAAAGCACACAAGGAATTTTGTTCATGACCTAATCTACCCTATCTATGTTGTGACAATATGTCGAAAGTTAAACTCTTGGGTCATTCCACGCCTGATGATCCAGGTCTAAATTCTACCCTCACGGATATGGTGCAAAAGACAAATTGTGTTATTGGTGATAGGAAAGTACATCTTCCAATGTGTTTTTGCTGTAACTAATTTTTTTAATTTTTAACGACACCTCAAAGTGTGGGAAAAACTGGGCCCAAGGGTTAAAAACACTTTTTTATTTCAGAAGGGTTTCTAAAAAGATTGCGAAATATACACCGTTTCAGTAGGTCAATATGTTCTTCGAAATTATCGAATAGGTAGTGTCACGCATTTCCGATTTTTGTGTTTAGGTGCACATATGTGAAATATGTCGCAGAAAGCTGATATCCATCTTAGTTTCTCGAAAAACACAGATTACCATTCGAAAACGCAAAACTTATGTGTGCTAGTAGTAATGGATACAAATATATTTTTAAAAAAGTTCGATAAAAATTATTACTACGCTTCCTATACAAATCGAAAATACTGAATCTTTAGCAGAATTATGTTTCAAAAAACCTCATAATTGTGTTCGATCTAAAAATATATACGCAGCGGTTATAGATAGTCTAGAATTTACACAACAGACAAAACAACTGAGAAAAAATATTAAAAAAAACGATAAAAAATCATTTTGTAGTTGGGTCCATTGCCAGTATTGAAAATATTGCAATATATTCAGTTTTGAAAAGCAAAATACAAAGCTGATCGGCCTGAAAATACATCATTTAGTGGTTATATCTAGTTAATTAGTCAGAAAACAAACAAACACAGCATGAAAACAAATTAGTACTTTTTAAAATCAAAAGTTTTTTTTAAATTATGTTCCATATCCTGCTTTAAACAAATTGCAAAATTCTCAGTGAATATATATATATATATACATATATAAACAAACAACAAATGGTACTCTGTATAAGAATTCATACTTGACGGCTGTACATGTTTAGAAATCAAACAAAAAACAAGCCAAGTTAAATATATATATATATATATTTTTTTTTTATTGAGAAAACTTTTTTGGAGGGGGATCCATTTGCTCGCGTTACCGCCCTGAGGCGGAGACGCGCATTATTGCATCCACTAGCAAACAGTGCTACTGATCTACAAAACAGGGAACGCCAGCTACACACCATTCCAATATTTACAAGTCCTGATCGAGCCCAGCGTGCGACCTCCTAAGCCCAGCACCCGCATGATCATCGCTGTGGAACGCGAGGAAATCACGCGTTATACGCATGCAGACTGAACACGGAAACGGCCGGGAGCCTTTTTTCATCTAGGTAGAGGGGCTTAGAGCGGGAAACCGGGGTTCCTGTCTGCACACGGAAGTGAGTTCCGCCAGGCCTCTGCTATTGTACACAAATACGACTACTCGTCACGTGACCAAACAAAATACGTGACGTCACAGAAAATATAGCAGCGCCCAGGCAACGACTGGACCCAGCTGGGCCGAAGCATTGGCCGGAGCTTAGTCAGATGCGTTGTTTGTTGTCGTTGGTCCAAGTGAGTTGATTTTTGATGCGGGAGCCGTCACATGAAGCCGGCCGAAAGTGACTTCAGAGTTAAGCGTGGTCTCTCACGTAGGTATAGCGTGGAAATACGGAGGAACAATGCGCATCTCGCTGGCGATTGACTGGGATCTTACAAGGAAAGAGACAATCTGCCCGGGGTTACTAGGACCTTGGACTGAT
Organism: Ixodes ricinus; assembly: GCA_037355805.1. NCBI lineage: Eukaryota > Metazoa > Arthropoda > Arachnida > Ixodida > Ixodidae > Ixodes > Ixodes ricinus. The sequence continues at coordinate 29,608 of JAZHYW010037501.1, forward strand.
TCGGATATCGCTAGGATAAATTTTAACACGGCGTTTCATGCTCCCGTTCACTATTCGAATCGTTGTGGTCTGCAGTGAAGCGTGTGCAATGTATTTGGATGCACACTTCAGCCACGGAAATTGCGTGAGTCGTGCTCGGCAGTCTGCAATCGTGGTGCCGCTTCGTTGAAATGACCGAAGGCTCACATTGGTTGCGCGGCGCAATGAAGAGCTGCCTTGAAGCTGGTAGTTCCCGTGCCGTCCTAAATGAAGCTGTGCTGCTTCCTAAATTATTCTTGCGTAGACGTGCACATTCACGAAGTACAGGTGCTCAGTTGGTATTGATTTTGCTGGTCTGCCGCGCGTTTCGTCGAAGCAAATGTTTCACCAACAATCGTCACGCGAATTGCAAACTGTAGGTACATTTCATCGTGCATGTGTCACTGGGCCATGTCCTACCTCACCGCCTTCCCATTCACGCCGCTTCGAGGTGAGTCTGCAGCGGCTCATTACAAGAAAAGCGGTCCCACATCTAATTCAGTTCCGTTCGCCCATGGTAGTCGTGAAAACATCGAAGGAGAGGACTTATTAGTTGAGAATGCCACTAAAGCAAAGCTGCTTCTTTACTGCTTAGGATAAATTATCTGTCAGTTTTGTTATATTGTGAAGGATGTTTGGTCCAGTCCTTTAATTTATCAATCTTTACTGTTCTGGAAAGTTATAGGGTATGCTCGGCTGTAATCATCTGTTCTTGCTGGGGGTGCTGGGTACTCCACCTATAGCCTCAGTGGGAACCCTGGCGATTCCGCAGCCGAGATGCCCGACAACGAGACACCGGTGGCGGAATCGATCCGGCCACGCGCACATCGGAAGCGCCGCCTTGATAAGGCTGTTCACAGGCGGTGCGCAACCAGTCGGTGCCCACGACTAAAGCACCGAAGGCGACATGTTGTTTCAATGTTGGTGTTCTTTATTGTCCCGTCCTTGTTGAATTAAATCTAGTTCTTTGTTGTCGCAACCGTTGGCTCCATGTCAGTTCCCCGGGTCGGTTATCCAGCAAGGCAAACCGAATACATTGGCGTCCGAGCGTTGTACGCTACCCACCTGCAGGAATTTCATGGGCCATTGTTTCTTTTCCAGGTAAGCCTTTTCCCACTTCCCGTGTCTCCAATCGTCATTGCGTGCTTCCGTGTCATGTTCGTGTGGGTTGTACTGGTGTTCGTGTGGTTGTTATGCCAAGGCAGCAAGAGATTGCTCGCTCGTGTCGGTTTCTCGGGGGTGTTGTTCTTTGGTGAGTTTGCAGGCATGCCGACACGGCAAGATGATCCAAAAATGGCAGAATCTGTACAGAGGAACCTCCTGGCGAAGATCACGAAGATATTCACCTCCGTGATGCAGCGTCTGGCCCTCACGTCTGGCCAGCAGGAGACCCCATCACGAGAGCCCCGACAACACTTGGCTGTGCCAGTCCACACGGGGTACGATGACGTCAAGTCCGTGGCAGACATTCTGTGTGAGCTGCAGTTGTACCACCGTTGCTCCGGTGCCTCGGAAGACTTCATCGTTGATAACATTGTGCCGCTTGCATTACAAGCGAGCGCAAGGTGCTGGTTGGGTTCGCAGTCCCTCTTTGACGACCAGCCAGGCGAACATCCAGACAAGGCTACGAGAAGAGTTCCTCTCTGCAGGATACGCGACACAGATTCTCTGAAAGCTCGAGGCAAGGACACAGCACCCGGACAAAAGTAGAGTCCAGTACTTTCGTGTCATGAAAGAGCTCTTCAAGGGATCGGACCCGGATACACTCGAGTCGGGTAGAGTAGCTCGAGCCACAAGCAACTGCTACCCACGATACTCCGTCTTTTTTGAAAAACAGCGCGAATAACACACGGACAAGAAGAGAACACACAGGACGATGCGCTGACTATCAACTATCTACTCAGAAGACATACAGAGAAATACACGCGAGGATTGCTGCTTCTTTTTCCTCTTCCACCAGTCATTCGCCATTACGCGCGCAACATTATAAATGAAATCAAATTAAAACACACCAGCACACTAAAACACACCAGCACAGGTAAAAGTCATCGCGTCTTCTTCCTCCTTTCTTCTTTCTTCGATCTTCAATCTCGATCTTCAATTCTCTGGTCAACCCATGTCCAAAAAAACTATCTCATTGTCCACTAGGTTGATGGAAGGTTGGCTCACGCACCCGGGTTTTCGTTTCGCTATATGATAAGCCTCTACTAACTCCCTTGATAGCTGATCTTTGTGTCTAAACAGTACTTTTGTGTCACTAAATTTTGGCTCACACCCACAATCACGGCAGTGGACAGCTAAATGGGAGTACGCGCTACCTTTTAAAGAACTGTGGTGTTCGCGTAGACGAATGTTGAGGCAACGCCCCGACTGACCTATATATGAGTGACCGCATGAAAAAGGTATTTCATAAACAGTCCCCTTGGCACAGGACACGAACTTCATGCCATGGTTGACGCGACATCCAAAAAGTTCTGGCTTACTTTTCCTGCCAGCACGCTTATTAACCACGTTTATAATCCTGCTTAGTTTGTTACGCGCTGAAAAAATTACGTTGACCCCATACCTCGAACCGACGCCCTTTAACCCGTGTGAAAGACGATGGATATAAGGAATAACCGCGACATTCTTTTTCTCTATCTTGGCTATTTCTTTGTCAGGTTTTCTGGAATCATTCTTGATGTATCGAGTCACCTTATCACAAGCTGAAGTAATAACTGTGTCAGGAAAATTAGAGTCTCTGAGTCTAGCGACCTGTGCTGCGAAGCTTTCTTTCATCTTATGAAAACAGGTTTTTGTCAACGCTGACTGTAAGCAAGAATACGCAATACCATTCTTCACGAGCTTTGAGTGTGCCGAACGATAATCTAGTAATTTCTTCGTGGATCTGGGGTGGTGCATCCAGCATACGTGATCTTCTTTCACGTCCACTAGGATATCTAAAAACTGAATTTTGTTCTCCTTAGGAGTCTCGGAGGTGAAGCGAAGTCCTAACCCTTCCTCCGCGAACGTCCTTAGCACTTCACTCATTGTTCTAGTAAAATCTTTTTTCTCTACGAAAACCAAGTAATCATCCACATATCTAACAACTTTTTTGGTGTTTTTCGCCAGCCTGTGCTCAAGGGCCCTATCAACTTTACCTAGAAAAATACTGCTCAGCATAGGGGCCACTCTTGAACCTATACATACACCTGACTTTTGTACATATACGTTATCCTGCCAATCGATAAACGTGGATTTTAAATACGTAGACAAAAGTTCAAGGAACCCTTCTACTGAGACTCCACTTTTGGTCCTAAACCTTGTTTCATCGTTGCGTTCAAAAATACATTCTTTTACGCTCTTCATGAGCTCGTCATGTGGCATAGAGTAATACAACTCTTCCACATCTATGCTAAAAGCGCTACATCCTTCGGGATTGGTGTCTTTTAAGAATTTTAGAACAGACAATGAGTTTGGAATGTTAAAAGGGTCATCAATCTGCAGTGAGTTGAGGTGGGCTTGCAGATATCCTGAAACTGCCCTGAGCCAGGAATCCCGCTCCGACACTACTGTGCGAAATGGTATTTCTGGTTTATGCGTCTTTGCGGTAAAAAATACCTCTAACATAAGGTTATTCCCTTTCTTAGCTTCAGCTAAGACCTTTCCCAGGTTTAAGGTACTTAGAAGCTTAAAGGCTTGAGCTTTAACCTTTGCTGGCTGTTCCGTCACCTGCCTAAAGTTCTTTTGTACAGCTGCGTTAGCCTTCTCGTCAAAATTACCTTCCGGCAGAATAACAAAAAAGCCCTCTTTGTCGGACAACAGAATACGTAACCCATTACTTGTCAGATAGCCGATAACCGGCTCCAAATTTCTGCTTCTAGGGGGCTTCCCTTCGTTTTTTGACAAAATCCCCACGCACTCCCCGATGCATCTAGGCCTTAGTTCCTCCGCGACCCGCCGTGACACTGACCGTGATAAAACCAGTTTATCAACCCGGTCCAACCCCGGCTCAAAGCAAAACTTCGGTCCTTTTTTAAAAGATCTTGGTGCACCTCTGGAACCGACTGCTCTCCAAGGATCAATATCTTGCCTTCTTTACTGGGCGTCTTCTTCTTGGGAGGTAGCGTGAGGCGGACTGTATGCCAAAGGAACTCAGTGGTCTGGACGGAGATCTATAGTCCATTCCTGATTACAAGCGGAATCTCGAGGTTGGTTGTGCCGTCGTTGGGTCATTCGAGGAGACAGTGCCGAGTTGTAAGAATCCGAGCTTGATGCCATCAAGTTCGATTCTTCAAACTCGGCACATTCTCCTCGGATGACCCGGCGACGGACCAACCAACGCACAACATGCTCGAGATTTCCGCCTGGTACCATAGAATGGACTTCAGATCTCACGTCCAGACCACTGAGTTCCTTGGCATACAGTCCGCCTCACGCTACCTCCCAAGAAGAAGACGCCCAGTAAAGAAGGCAAGATATTGATCCTTGGAGAGCAGTCGGTTCCAGAGGTGCACCAAGATCTTTTAAAAAAAGGACCGAAGTTTTGCATTGAGCCGGGGTTGGACCGGGTTGATAAACTGGTTTTATCACGGTCAGTGTCACGGCGGGTCGCGGAGGAACTAAGGCCTAGATGCATCGGGGAGTGCGTGGGGATTTTGTCAAAAAACGAAGGGAAGCCCCCTAGAAGCAGAAATTTGGAGCCGGTTATCGGCTATCTGACAAGTAATGGGTTACGTATTCTGTTGTCCGACAAAGAGGGCTTTTTTGTTATTCTGCCGGAAGGTAATTTTGACGAGAAGGCTAACGCAGCTGTACAAAAGAACTTTAGGCAGGTGACGGAACAGCCAGCAAAGGTTAAAGCTCAAGCCTTTAAGCTTCTAAGTACCTTAAACCTGGGAAAGGTCTTAGCTGAAGCCAAGAAAGGGAATAACCTTATGTTAGAGGTATTTTTTACCGCAAAGACGCATAAACCAGAAATACCATTTCGCACAGTAGTGTCGGAGCGGGATTCCTGGCTCAGGGCAGTTTCAGGATATCTGCAAGCCCACCTCAACTCACTGCAGATTGATGACCCTTTTAACATTCCAAACTCATTGTCTGTTCTAAAATTCTTAAAAGACACCAATCCCGAAGGATGTAGCGCTTTTAGCATAGATGTGGAAGAGTTGTATTACTCTATGCCACATGACGAGCTCATGAAGAGCGTAAAAGAATGTATTTTTGAACGCAACGATGAAACAAGGTTTAGGACCAAAAGTGGAGTCTCAGTAGAAGGGTTCCTTGAACTTTTGTCTACGTATTTAAAATCCACGTTTATCGATTGGCAGGATAACGTATATGTACAAAAGTCAGGTGTATGTATAGGTTCAAGAGTGGCCCCTATGCTGAGCAGTATTTTTCTAGGTAAAGTTGATAGGGCCCTTGAGCACAGGCTGGCGAAAAACACCAAAAAAGTTGTTAGATATGTGGATGATTACTTGGTTTTCGTAGAGAAAAAGATTTTACTAGAACAATGAGTGAAGTGCTAAGGACGTTCGCGGAGGAAGGGTTAGGACTTCGCTTCACCTCCGAGACTCCTAAGGAGAACAAAATTCAGTTTTTAGATATCCTAGTGGACGTGAAAGAAGATCACGTATGCTGGATGCACCACCCCAGATCCACGAAGAAATTACTAGATTATCGTTCGGCACACTCAAAGCTCGTGAAGAATGGTATTGCGTATTCTTGCTTACAGTCAGCGTTGACAAAAACCTGTTTTCATAAGATGAAAGAAAGCTTCGCAGCACAGGTCGCTAGACTCAGAGACTCTAATTTTCCTGACACAGTTATTACTTCAGCTTGTGATAAGGTGACTCGATACATCAAGAATGATTCCAGAAAACCTGACAAAGAAATAGCCAAGATAGAGAAAAAGAATGTCGCGGTTATTCCTTATATCCATCGTCTTTCACACGGGTTAAAGGGCGTCGGTTCGAGGTATGGGGTCAACGTAATTTTTTCAGCGCGTAACAAACTAAGCAGGATTATAAACGTGGTTAATAAGCGTGCTGGCAGGAAAAGTAAGCCAGAACTTTTTGGATGTCGCGTCAACCATGGCATGAAGTTCGTGTCCTGTGCCAAGGGGACTGTTTATGAAATACCTTTTTCATGCGGTCACTCATATATAGGTCAGTCGGGGCGTTGCCTCAACATTCGTCTACGCGAACACCACAGTTCTTTAAAAGGTAGCGCGTACTCCCATTTAGCTGTCCACTGCCGTGATTGTGGGTGTGAGCCAAAATTTAGTGACACAAAAGTACTGTTTAGACACAAAGATCAGCTATCAAGGGAGTTAGTAGAGGCTTATCATATAGCGAAACGAAAACCCGGGTGCGTGAGCCAACCTTCCATCAACCTAGTGGACAATGAGATAGTTTTTTTGGACATGGGTTGACCAGAGAATTGAAGATCGAGATTGAAGATCGAAGAAAGAAGAAAGGAGGAAGAAGACGCGATGACTTTTACCTGTGCTGGTGTGTTTTAGTGTGCTGGTGTGTTTTAATTTGATTTCATTTATAATGTTGCGCGCGTAATGGCGAATGACTGGTGGAAGAGGAAAAAGAAGCAGCAATCCTCGCGTGTATTTCTCTGTATGTCTTCCTGAGTAGATAGTTGATAGTCAGCGCATCGTCCTGTGTGTTCTCTTCTTGTCCGTGTGTTATTCGCGCTGTTTTTCGAAATGGACTCATACCAACTCACCCAGCTTTTATTCTAGTAATACCCCGTCTACTTGATCAACCGCACCCTTGAGGCCCTTGATGAGCTTGCCCGATTTGTCCGCCTTGTCGGGGAAGCCATTCATGCGGAGCGAAAATATGTGTCGCCGACGTGGTAGACACCAGGAGGTTTCCAGAATGGGACCGCATCAGCGTCGTTCCGTTCCTGCGAGAAATCTTCGTCTTCTACTTGAAAAATTTGTTTAAGGTCGCCTCCATGAACAGGTTCGTTTTCTGCACTGGACTCAGAGTGAGCTAGTTTGTAAGGAAGTGGTGAGTTCAAGCACCATCACACTATATTTGAGGGAATGAGTGATGCATGTCTGACAATTCACCCTGGAGAAGTTCAGTTAACCACACCCAAGATTAACCTTGTTGATTTCGTTGTGCATAACGCCACTCTCCGTCCCAGTTGCGTGCGCTAAAGAAATACCCAAGCCCACATGACGTAAAGAATCTACAAAGATACCTCGGAATGATAGCTTTCTACAGGGATTTCTTTCGACACTGTTTCGAGCAACCTCAACCGCTCAATCACCTTTTAAAAAAGGTGTCAAGTTATGTTGGGCCGAATAACAACCACGCGCATTCACTGCTCTTTAAAAGCCGTGTCTGACAGCGCTTGTTTACAGCTCCCAGACTTGAACAAGCCGTTCGTTCTGCAAACAGATGCAAGCGACTGTGGCCTGGGTGCTGTATTGCTGCAAAAGTATGACGCTGTGCTTCGGCCAGTTGCTTTCACGAGCCACACGCTAACTCCAGCCGAGCGTAACTACAATTTCGCAGAACGTTGCTTCCTGGGCCGTGCTCGAGGAGCACACCTCTTCAGTCTGGGTGTCGAACCTGCAATGGAGGGACCAGCCTCACCAAGAGTAGGGCGGCACTCCGGCAACCATCCCCTAGCCGTTCCGCGGGCGAACCCAAGAGGATCTCCACCGCACAGAGCCGGCTGCACTCTACACAGCGGAGAAGCTGCGCCTTCTCTGTCCGCTATGTGGGGCCCACGAAATCACTCGGGCGGGACATGAATGAGGGCTACTTCATAGGGAGAGGGCGGACGCTGACCGCATCACACGCATTAACCGGCTCGGCGAGCGTGACCTCGAACTCGCCATCGCTCTCCTCCTGCGGCGACGACCGGACCTTCTACGGCAGTCCGACCAGCAGCGCCATCCACCCCTTCTTCGCCCACAACGACCACACAGTCATCGACATGCCGGACGAAGTTTGAGGGGGGAGCTGTGAGGAAGGCATGGGCACCATGGTGGCTCCTGAGCCGAGTTGCTCAACAACGGGAAATGGGCGGCGGACTGTCCAGTGTCTTACACCCCGGGGGAGCTGTGAATTAAGCCCAACGCCGAGCCCGACAGAAAAACCACAAGACGAGCGAGTCTGAGAAGAGCGAACCCCGCAAATAGACAACAACAGACTCTGAACTCCGAGCCAGTCACTGCTAGCAGGAAGAACCACCAGAATTCAGTCTCTTACCAGAAAAACCGAAGCGGGCTAAGCCAAGGATGGCAAACGCGTAGCCAGCAGACCGCGTCCGTTCCCACCGTCGTTTGCATGTCGCACCTCGCACTCCGACGCCCTTTTATGGCGAGGAGTATGAAGACGACAGCGACTGGATTGACCAATATGACCGTGTTGCCTGCCACAACGAGGGGACAAACAATCAGCACCTGCAGGACATGTACGTGTCATGGAAGAAATAGCCAGGCACTGGATTGAGATGCACGAATCCTTTTGGACGTCGTGCGAAGTCTGCAAGATTAAGGTGAAGCGCACGTTCGTTAGTCAGCATGGACGAGGGAGAGCCAACTACCTGATTCGGTCCAGGACACGGCCCCAACGAGAGCGTCACCGCCTTTATGGAAGATTGTTTTGCTCCTGACCGAGCGCCCGCGCGAGCCCTCATGTTACTGAAGCCATTTGACGCTGAGAATGCTGATGTCCCCCATGTGAGGGACAAGACCTTCGGCAGCCTTGTCCGCAACCCTCTGACAACAGTCGAAGAGTTCATCACCGAGGCTTCCAATATTGATCGTCCACTGCATGCCCCAGCCCGTCAATATCAACAGCCCCGGCGTCTCAACCCTAGTGAAAAATACACCAGGCCGAAACCTGGTGTGACTTGATGTGACACCAGACTTTTTCACAGATGTGATTTGGGACATTTTCACACCAGCAATCTGGTGTTCTGGTGTGACCCAAAAATCTGGTGACACCAAATTTCTGGGGTCACCAGAAATCTGGTGTGCTGGTGCGACACCGGCAATCTGGTGTTCTGGTATGACACCAGCAATCTGGTGTTCTGGTGTGACACCAGGTTTTGTTGTGGTGTGATACCAGAGCACCTGTTGACTGGGTGTTTCTTTACTCACAAGAAACGGTACAATGATAAGATTCACAATAACGCTGCTGTCATAATTACTTTATTAAAGAAGACATAATTTTTGGGGGAAAACTTTATCTAATTATATCGTAAAAGGAAACGAAGGGGATGGCCAATGGCTCGATTTCCTTGTCCAGCTCTTTCAAGGAAGCCTCCTTAAGTAGAAGAATATCAAATCTTTCTTTGAGCTCACCGACGTCGGTTGGATCCGTGGCTGGCAGGACGCCGATCTCGTTGATGATCTTTGTTGTGGCGGCTCGCAGTGTAGTCCTCTTTCGCTTCAGGCGGTCGACGCCCTCCTGGCTCGTAGTTGGCGTGATCTTGCCATTAATTTCCGTGTTTCAGCACCAAAAACTGTAATAAATACTACCTTTCTTTGTTGTTTTGCTACCAGACCGTGTCTAACTATCTTTAGCTTGTCGGAAGTGAGGAAAGCGCACCAACACACATCTTTTCGGCTTCGACTCACAGAGAACACTCCTTTATTTTCTCAAACTTCAACAAGAATACTGGCGGAAAGGGAAAGGAAACCTCCGAAGAGGCGAGCGCCCCAAGCTGCTCAAGGCCGCCCGGGAAAGTGCTGGGGACGTGGGGGACACTTCTTGAGCACAAAGTAGCCCGCCGCGGGGTCTCCGGCGACCACCAAGACGGGAGGAAACGAGGCACCACGTCGGGGGAAGGGGCGTCACAGAAACTAATCAAAAACACGCTCGCGGACGGGGAAACGTCAACAAAAATATAACACTGGTGTCACATCAAACTGCGTGGTGTGCACACCAGGCTGTCTGGTGGGCAGATGAGCCCGTGTGGTGTGACACCAGACGCTCTTGGTGTGCACACCAGGCTGGTGTGCGGGTACACCAGCATTTTGATGGGCACACCAGTCTGGTGTGCTCGATGCAACAGCATTGCTGGTGGGTACACCAGGCTGGTGTGCTCGATACACCAGCATTGCCGGTGGGCACACAAGATCTTCTGGTGTCACATCAAGATTCTCTGATGTCACACCAGGATCGCCTGGTGTATTTTTCATTAGGGTAACACTCGAGTCGTCCAGCTGCAACTTCGGCGCCAGCGTCCCAGGCATTCGCGGCATCATCCTCGACGTTGTCCGGAAGGAGATCAGAAAGCTATTTCTTGCCACCAGTCGCCCGGCTTTTATTTCTATTACCGAGATTGTTCGAGAAGAAGTTGACCAGGAATTTTAAACGAAGACTTCTGCGAGCGAGGCGGCATCTGACGAACCAAGGGGCACCTAAGTAGCAATGGCACGATGACCAACACCGGCTGCCCGCTAGTATTCGATGACAATGTATTGCAACACCACAACGCCGCAGTATTCTCGTCATCGGGAAGAACCAGTGGAGGTCTGCGCTGAGCAGCGTACACCGAGGAAGACGGAGGTGTGGCGAAAGGCCGACCGACGACCATTCTGCTACCACTGCGGTGAGGCCGACCACGTCTGCCAGAGGTGTCCGTACCAGTGAATGAGCCTGCGAGGGTTCGTGCCGGACGACTCTCGACCACGTCTCGAGGAGCTGCCGCGGGACATTGAAGAGTATCTTCGGTGGCCTCTGTCTTTGGTGCCGACACTACACCAAAGCTCCCATTCCTATCATCTCGACGGGAGGAAAGCACGACACATGCCTTTACACTAAGCACGACAAAGCAGATGAGCGGCATTGAAATCACAGTTGATTTGGTGCCGGTCGTCGTCCAAGAGTAATAATGATTTTCTGATACCAATTATTTGTGTCCACTCCACTAGGGACACTTTGTACAAGATTCTAATCTTTGAGAGAGAATACCGCTGATTGGCTGAGTGGAGTTGTACAATGAAACCTTTGAAACCGTAGCGCAATCAGCGTCAAGAGCACCTGCAGGGACACGCTCTTTCACGCACTTCAGAATAAAACATAAAAATAAGTGTTAGGAATAAAATGGCCAGATGGCATCACCCTAATAAAAGCGCACGTGAGGGCACCCTACCCTAACCTAAAGAACATTGAGGCACGCTGGAATTCACTGGCGCCATAGCTATGTTCGCGGCTGCTGAGCGGGTGCTGACAGCGATCTTCGGCAGTGCTTTTGCAACGTGCATTCCGCACCATCAAGATTGCCGGTACCAATACGCTATTAATGTATCTCGTTCTGAGCATGCGCTCTAAACATCGCCCATAAATATGGCGTCCTGTGAATACCCCCTGTAGTAAGATGTATAAAGATGACGCTAATAGCTGATGGCTGTGCTGCCGTCTGCGTCTTCCTCTGAACGGTGCCGGTGTGAGAACAAGCTCACACTGGTACCGTTCACTTTTGGTTAATAAGCTTCTCAGAGAACCTTAGTTCATTCATGACACCGGATTCTGATCTCGCCCAAGAGTCTCCAGATATGTTTTAGACTACTTTCGTCTGATTGTTTTCTCTTTAATAAGCAAAATGATAGAGCCAACAGTAACGGGGATAGAACCCATATACTCGCGTACATATCTTTACATATCTATTGCTCTATATTTTTTTTTACAAAAGTCACTTATGAATCGTTTTCTTTTTCAGACTATAGTCTAAGATCACTGAACAGGAGGCGCCTCGCCCGGCTGCTAGCGAGCGCGGCTGGTGGCCAACCGGGGCAACGTTTGGAAGGCCATGTCATTGAGCGATTGGATACTAGCGCGGCGTCAGAGTTCGGAATGGCGATCGGAGATTCGAGCTCGATATCGGGTTCAATGATCGAGGAAGCGGGCCGTCTCAGAGTTGCAAACATTCCCAATAATATGGCGCCACTTGTCAAATTAAACTTTATTGCCTGGTGGTATAGCGCAACAAGGTTAAATTAGGCCACTGTTCAAAATATATTTTTTCTGCTCGTAAAAAAAAAAAAAACTGCTTCTTTCTAAACTGCGGAGGCGTGCCTCCGTACGAAGCTCCAGCCCAACGACTTTCATGACGTCATCAGGGCACGGATTCAAGCGGAGGACTTGGAACGGAAAAAGTGTACTGAGGTCCACCGTCAAAAACTGTCCCGTTTGCTTCCGGAACGCGCGCAACGACTAAACAGTGCGGCAGCAGTGCATAATCTGTCCTCCAAACAACTGTCTGAAGACCACGTGAGTCTTTTGTCGAAAGGTCTGAATTTCGCTGTGGCGCCGCGAAGGGTTCCAAAACGGGATATCATTGTAGAGGTCGAAGAACGATTGCGGCATATTCGTGACGTATCCGGCGTCAACTTGGCCCGGAGCCGGATCGTAAGCACTTTGGCAAACGCTAAGAACGTCCGCGCTAACCTGAGTGGAGGGGAACGCGCGGCTTTAGCTGATTTAAAGTCAGATACTTCCGTCGTAATCCTTGAGGCAGACAAGGGAAAGGGCACTGTTCTGTTAGACCGAAGCGATTATAAAGAGAAAATGTATAAGATTCTAAGTGACCCTTTGCACTTTGTAAAATTGAACGTTGATCCTACTGCGCGATCAGAAAGACAACTTGTGGATCATTTGTGCAGGCTTAAGACAAAGGGAAGGCTCGATGAGGTTCTTTATCGCCGCCTTTTTTCGTCCGATGGGTCCACCCCCAAGATGTACGGGCTACCAAAGGTGCACAAGGAGGGCTGTCCTCTACGTTCGATTGTTTCGTTTATTGGATCGCCTACCTACGACCTCTCGAAATTTCTGGAGGAGTTGCTGAGGCCGTTGACTGAGGAGAACACGCTGTCTGTTGTGAACTCTCGGGATTTTGTAACAGCTGTCCGTAAGCAAGAGCTTGAGGATGACGACATAATGGCTTCCTTTTACGTCGTCTCTTTGTTCACGAATGTGCCAATTGGGTTGGCTGTTGATGTCGTGGAAAAACGTTTGCTAGATGATTGCACGTTGGGATCCCGCACGCCCTTACTGGTAGAAGATATTGTGATTTTGTTGCGGTTTTGTTTAAACCAGACTTACTTTACTTTTGACAACGTGGTGTACCATCAGATTGAAGGTTGTCCGATGGGAAGCCCGGTGTCCGTTACGGTGGCCAATTTGGTAATGGAGTATGTGGAGAAGTTGGTCATGAACTCATTGTCTTTCCCCTTGAAAATGTACTGCCGGTATGTTGATGACACTTTCGTAATCCTGAAAAAGGTGAACTTGCATGCTTTCCACTTGGCACTGAATAGTATTCATACGGCTATCCAGTTCACGTGTGAAACTGAGAGGGACGATGTGCTGCCATTTTTGGACGTATTGGTGCGCCGGGTGGGTGGTGGTGCCGTAGAGACTGAAGTGTACCGTAAACCGTGTGACAGCGGAAATGTTTTGTGTTTTGATTCCCATCACCCGGCGGAAACACAAGCGCGCCGTGGTACGGACACTGTTGTCGCGTTGCGATGTGTTGTCTTCGAACGATGACCTCCGGTCTTAGGAACTGACAAGGATCTCCACTTCCTTGGGCAGGCGCAATTATCCAGGATCCTTCATAAGTGACACGCGTAAGCGCATGCAACAGTGCAGAGTAGACACTTGAGGCAAAAGGAAGCCGATAGTGTGTATTCCCTATGTCCGGGGAACCTAGGACTCGATTAGAAGAGCTTTGACCCCTTTGGGCATCCGGACTATGTTCAAGCCTGCGTACACTTTGGCGAACGCGTTTCCTAAGCCGAAAGACATTACCCCCGCCAACGCCCAGACAGGTGTGGTGTACAAGGTGAACTGTGCCGACTGCGACGCTACGTACATTGGAGAAACCGGCAGACGGATGAGCACTCGGCTTAAGGAGCACAAAAGGGATGTGGTGAAGGCCACGCATGCCACGAGAAGTAAGTCTGAGCTCGTCGACCGCAGCTGGACGACTGGGCATACGTTTGACGTGGACAGTGTGGCGACCTTGGCTCGTGAGCAGCGTTGGGGCCCGAGGAAGTTCGTGGAATCGTGGTTTATTCGCCGTGACCCCAGGGCGTGCAACACAAACCGGGGCCCCCTACCGGACGTTTACGGGGACTTGTTAGATTAGAGTCGACTGGTTTGACTCTCCCCACCACCGGGCCAGTTCATACTGATGATGCCACCCGGATAGGTGGTGAAACGTCTGTGTTGTTGTTATATTTTTGTTGTTGTGTTAAGCCAGTGTAAACTTATTTCATTGTTGTCTTAGTTAGACGCTACATATAGGCTTAAAGTATGTAGTTTTAGACCAGACACCTTTTGGTTTTCGCCTTGACAACTGAATATTTTAAACATTCTGAAAACTTGCAATTATCAATATTGCAAAAACGAAATCACTTTTAATAAATATTATGTTTGAAATTTATATGTTTGTTGTGTGAATTTTATACTATCTATAACCGTTAAGTATATCTTTTTAGACCGACCAGCTTTATGAGTTTTATTTCTTTGATTACTGGACATTTTATATTTGTTAAATTGTTTTCTAGGAAGTAGTGAACTTTTTTGTAAAAATGAGTCGTTTAAATGTGCTTTCGTTGCCTTAAAACTAACACGCATAAGTTTTAAATATCTATAGGATACAGTGTTTTTCTTATATAAGGGGAGTCTCAACTTTCTCTGACACTTTTAACGTATCTGCGCACTTAAAAACACTCGGAAATGCATGAGACGATATATTGGACAACTAAGAAGAATACATTGACCTACTGAAAATGTTTATTTCGCAGTCTCGTTTCAAACCTTTTATTATATCGTTTTTTTACTCCTTGTAATCTCTTTTCCACAAAGAAGAAAAATATCGGTGTTGTCAAATACGTAAACAAGAAATTGTTATTGCAAAAATATCTTCCAAAGGGTGCTTTTACATCACCAATAGCACGCAATATATTTAGGGCGAATCCGTGATGGTCTAAGTTAGGCCTGAAAAGTTTTGCGTGGAATCGACCCTATAACCACCAGTTGGCTTCGTCAATTACTTTGCGTGCGTTCTCCCAGACCAGGTCTCCAGCGGTGTCCACGTCTTTGCAAATGGCTGGCTGATCAACAAAGCGCCAAGGCGCATTCTATACACCAAAGAGGTCATTCAGGATAAGGAGTGCTTATACAACGGAAGCAGTTAACTTCCTCTCCACAATGCCTCCGAAGGGAGCTTTGCTCCATACATTTAATTGGGCATTTGCACAAAGACCCACGAGGCTCGATTGCGCTTCGCGGAATCGCAGGAGCTTTGGGAGGGGGGAGGGTTCTGCGGTCAGTACTTTATTTATTCCGTATTTGACCACTTGGGGCTCCGTTACGGCCTCTGGAATGGCCAGTATTTATTGCACCAGCAAGCTAGGGCTTTTCCGTTAGCAACCATGTCTTAGTCGAATGGTGGCAACAAAGGAACGGCCACAAAGTAATAAATGTAAGGGTGCAAATGAGCTGGTGTAAATTAAACATGATTCCAAAACCCAGACGCATTAGACAACGCCACACACACTCGAAAGTATTAAAATCACATCAGCACTAGGCGAAACGACGGGTAGCTGATTGAGAAATGGAGGTTTTTTAGGTGTCGTTAATGATCGGAGCCCCATCTAAATATACCCACTAAATGTTTAGAATGTGGAAGTTTACACTATAATGTCATCATTGTAACTGATCATTGTAAGAACTTCAGATTGGGCGAGTGTGTTGTTCATGGTTGTCGACGTTTAGCGCCCTACAAAAAACTGTCACTCAAGCATTCACACACCCAAAGAACACACCTCTCAAACATCGCTCACTAACAACTTTGTATTGTGTGTTTTACTTCGGCTCCTACTTCTACTTCAGTTTAAGACGATTTCCAAAAAGAAAAAGACGAAATATGAGTAAAAAAATTCCCGTCTAACACTTAAGCTAATTTGCGGCTAAATATTTAATCTCTTTTCGTGATAATGTTATCGACGGCGTACTAACACATTTGTCGTCTAGTCGTATGATGCTCTTCGGCTTCTATGATTTCTCTTGTTAATTGGTTTTCACTTTTGCCCAAAACGGTGCTGTTGTTGAAATGTACGACACACCCACAATTTCGACAGTGTATCCCCAAGTGGCCAGAGTTGGTGTTTAAGATGTTGTTGTTGTGTTCTCGACGGAGTTGGTGTTTAAGATGTTGTTGTTGTGTTCTCGACGGCGGTCATTTAGAGATCGCCCAGTTTGGCCAACGTGTTGTCTTCCGCAGGAAAGGGGGAATGAATAGACAACCCCTACATGCACGGCACAAAGTTGGTCGTATGCTTTTTTTACTCATATTTCGTCTTTTTCTTTTTGCAAATCGTCTCTAACTGAAGTAGAAGTAGAAGCTGAAGTAAAACACGCAATACAAAGTTGTTAGTGAGCGCTGTGTGAGAGGTGTGTTCTTTGGGTGTGTGAATGCTTGAGTGACAATTTTTTGAGTGCGCTAAACGTCGACAACTTATCATTGTTTGCGAAACTGAAACGCCACCTACAGGCTGAAGCGGGACTAATCATGGTGGTTAATTGGCACATATATGAGAAAAGAGGACATATTGGGTCAAATATCAGGATCTAACACGCTAATATCTAGAGAGTGGCAGCACGGACAGTATATATGTTCAGACGCGAAAAATGAATACTGTAAACGACTTATTTTCGCGGGCTCAAATTTTCGCGAATCGCTCCAAAGCTGAAAATTTGAAATTATTCGCGGGTTCTAATTTTCGCAAATCGAGTCTAGCTTCCGTAGCGTTCACATATTGCCCGAATTGTTCGCGGGACGTATTTTTCGCGAATAGTAGGCGATTCGCGAAATTCGCGAAAATTAGGTCCTCGCGAAAATTTAGTCGTTTACAGTATATGTCTCACTGGGTGGGACGGTGCAATGTCATAGCAGGTGCCTAGCACGGGTTAGTTTTGATATCAAGGCATTCAACGAATTCCATAGTTTTCTAAAGGTTACTTGGAGATTGCGAGAATTCGCCCTGTCCATCCCGACCAGAGACAGACCTGGAAGCATCGTTTAAAGTTTACTTCGTTCATGCACAAACTTTTAAATATAAAATTGCGTGCTATCTACGCAAAATAAACAACGTTTTTGGAACACGTGAGATTCATTTTCGTAGTTAGGAGGCATTACACTCGGAACGGGTTTTATATTAGCGTTCTTCAATGGCAGCTATACAAAGTAGTGAATCGAGACGGTGTTCGAAAAGCTTTGGTAGTGGCTGCCATTACCGATAATTGTTGTTCTTCGCTTCTGCAAAGCTTGGCAAATAAATAACGCTACGCAAAGTGGCGCCCAGTTCTCTTCACTTTGTTTTTGTCTTCGAGCTCTACAATGTATTTTCGAATTCAGCACCAAAGCACCCTACAATCAGCCGACGGCCTGCTCAACACCATCAGAACGACGAAGCGACGGACGTGACAGCCCTCCGTGGGAGGTGGGCGCGCCGACGACATACACTAGTGTGTCTCAACTCCAAAGTTCTGATTGGTTCGTTGGGGCCGTAACTTTAGCCTTTTGCCAAGGTATTGTTAAACGAGTCGCGCGCGACCGCACATTCGTCGGAAGAGAGACCAAGCTGGAGAACGGGGGAGGAGAGAGCAGTTATCATAGAAGGTAATAGATGCGTGCCCGTGGCTGAACCGTGACAAACCACGTCAGGATCGCGTGCATTGTTGGGTTTCTTTTAACTAATTTACATACTAGCGGCAAATAGCGGAAGAAGAATCCGCCCCTATAGAAATACCTGCAAATGACAACACCATAGCTCTCATTGCCTTTTAGTTTTCTTTTTCGTTCTTTTCAGTGATGACCCGTGTTAACGGTGAAGCGAATAATGCTTCATTGTTCCATACGTCCGATTAATTAATATTGTCAGAGGCCGATGAATTCAGTAAAGTCTTTTTATTAATATTTACAAAAGCCGTGTTGCTAATCAGGCGTAAAATATTGATCACCTTGAAATACAAAAGAAGTTGTCCAGCTAACCGACGTAAATCAGGACGCCTAACGTTGACAACTATTCTGAGTAGGAATTCGTGACTCCTGGATATGGATGCTCATACATGTTTTCTTGAATAGTAAGTCTTTCGTCTCGCGGACACATTTGCATTAGAGTACGGTCTTGCGTCATAAACACTTGTGCCACCCGCCTTATAATATTGAGTGAAATCTCCGCGATTCATGACATGAGACTTCGGCCTGTCGGTAATGCGTCAGATCTTATATCCTTCTTAAACTTCATTGTTCCCGTTGATGTCCTGCTTCTTTATTTCTCAGTAATTATGATGGCGCGTAACAAAACGCCAAACTGTCCCAAGTTACGCCGGGCGCCATTTGCTTATAGTTTCAAGGTTGATACAGCCAAAATGCAGTAGAATTTTTATTTTGTATTGTGACGTCGCAGACATGAGCTAGTACCTCTACCACGATGAATGTTTATTTCGAAGCTGAACATTTCTTTTTACGCTGTGGCTGGAGGCGTTCAGCACGCACAAAAATCGGCACCAACCTTTATCTCTAAACTTATATATTGCACAAAACGAGCGATCGTTCAACCTTGCTGCAGATGAAACAATGTTTTTTGAGCCAGTGAAGAGCATCTGGTTCAATTGCCATCAACCTCTTCTACATCATCAGCATACACTACAAAGACTATAGTTAACTGGTAACTGTAGTAGAAGTAGATCATATTGGCCGGTGAAGTTAGAAGATTTAAAACCAGGTGCGGAGGCAAAGCGTCAGGCTACTGACCGAGAGGTTCTAGAAATGATTTATGGTGGGGATGTGTATATATTTATGCAATTTTGAGAATGTACTTGAGTATTTTTGTTTTTTGCTTGTGTGGTCATGGTAACCAAGCCGGTTGATCTTACATGCCTTGCCATCTGCGCACCGCGGAGATATGCATGGGCGAACTGACGTAGACACAAACTTCTGAAAATAGGGTGTTCCGTTGCAAATTATAATGTATTCAATGCATTGGAAATATTATATTACTGCATACATCAAGGTTGGGTAGCACAGCTGGCTGTGTAAAAAAAAGTGATTTCTCGCGTCGTCCGTATAAGCCACCGGCTGCCAATATCGCATATCGCGTTGACTCTGCAACGTTCCACAGGGGCCGAAAGCAAAAATGAAGCTCAATTTTGCAAACCTCATAAATAAACATAGGTATCACAGAAAGATGAAACTCTCTGAACGTGACACAGGCCGCCGCGATAGATGCGAGAAGTTTGAGAATATGACGACATCTATATAAAACAAAAACATACTTTTGTTTTAGTGTCGATGTTTATTTGTAGTTGAAATATCACCAACAAAAAATTATATCATCATCTGTCTTGGTTTTTAAATTTATATGTAATCCACCCTCTTTGGTTTAATTTTTTTCCCGTGGCGTCTTGTTTTTACTTGTTTATTTTTACTGGATATTGATAAATTGTGCATTTCTACTGGGAGTAATGATAGTAATATAACTACCGCCCGTCAAAGTATTTCCACTTATGTGTTTATAGTTATATTCGCCATCCGTGCATTGTAGGAAAAACTCAGATTTTGAAGGTAGCATATTGCATCTTAATAATAATAATAAAAAAGTTAAACACTAACGCAACCCGTAATGTGAAATACTGCGACACCTGAGGTGTGACGTCAGAGCCGCTAAGATGTCATTTCGGAGCAGAGGGACGGAATGAACGGTAAAGATGCGAGCGACGTACCGTAGAGTCCGAATGGGCGTTTCCTACTAAGTCGTGTAACAGACCGGATGAACATTCCATAGCGTTTTGGAACCAATGACGGTGTATTAACTAGAGAGCATTTCGTGAAGCTGTTAAAAATTTTAGTGGACACAAACTAGTAATGACTTGTGGTAATTGAAGAACACTTCGAAAATGGCGCGCCCAAGTTTGCAATCCAGGAAACTACGAAATTGCATGTGCATGCATGAACCGTTCCCTGACGTTGTAGCTGCCTGAACGTCTTATGCAATGTTATTGGACACAACTAACACGGCCGTGTGATCACTGAAGAACGCTTCCCAAATAGCCAACTGAAGTTTCAAAGCGTTTAGCTCCACCTAATTTCACGCCCGTGGTTTCGCCTGCTTAACACCTGCCTTGCTTTATTTGCTTTATCGCCCGAGACCCTTTCTGGCATAATTAGCGAAAACGCTTTTTTTATTGCTACTATTACCAGTAATCTCATGTTTGATACTGCGTGGCGTCATGATGTCACGGGACGACGTATTGCAACGTGACTCAAGGTGTCACCGGACGTCATTAGTCGCGTGGAGTTAGTGTGTAACGTGACGTGACATGATAATGTCAAATCATGGTGTCAGCTGACGCCAGCCAACAAGTGATGTTTGGCGCGGCGTGACGACTGCTGCGTCAAGTCTATGTGGAATCTTTTGGCGGAGTGCCAAAAATGGCCCGGAGTCGATATGGAGCGCGGTCGACGGCGCGAAACCCGCGAAGTGTGCCACTGCTACCGCAGCAAAATGTAATACTGATGTCAAGTTTTATACAAATATGAACCATTACTATGTGTGCCTTCATAAAGAGTAGAATTTGTTAACTAGCTATTTCGGCCCGTTTGATGCTGCATGGAATGGTTCATCTGGGAATTTTTTTTCCTGAAGAAGGTCCGTTGGATATTTGAAACAAACGTTATTTTATATTCCTCCGCAAGGTAAAAGCTGATGTAGTCTTCATTTTGTTCGTTTATATTGTTTTGTTTTTTAATAAAACGTAAAATTCTAGCACGTTTCTCACATCCTGGCCAATGTGTTTTGATTTCGACACAGTTTGCAAAAAAGTCCTCAAACCGACAAGTGCAGGCTTGTATGCTTAAATGCGAACGACACGTAGATTTCATGATTTGGCATTTTATAAATCCTCTGTATGGAAAATGTAAGAAACAGAAAAGGTGATATCATGCTTGCGTAAACAGTGTACACCAGTATCTCAGTGTTGGAGATTTATGATCTCAGGTAAAACACAAAATACATAATCTACCGCTCCCTAGGTTATGCTTAATCAACCTTCGATTTAAATAGGTTCTCGTGGTCCACGGTCCTTTGAACCAGATCTAATCTAGTCTTGAAATTTAGGTTCTTAAAAAGCCTGAAAATAACAAAGCAGTGCCCAACTTGATATTCTTTGACCAGTCTTGGCCCTAATTAGAGAAACAAGTGCCATAGTTAAGCTACACTGCTGGAAGTCTGGCTGTCGTATGCAGCCATTGGGCCTAAATCGCCAAGAAAGCGCCAGGGTTTAAAGTCATATCTGGTTGTTGTGTTTTTATGTGGAAACTTTGGGCCTTAGTTCTCAAACATGTGCCAGATTTAGGCTTCACTGCTGGTTCTTTGGTTCATACGTGGAATATCTGGCTCACGGTTCGTAATTTGGCAATTATAAAAAAGAGTCAGCAAAACGTCATAGCAACGCCAAAGAAGGCTACTCTGGCGCTCACTAACGCCGTGGAGTAAAACTGTATTAGGCACAACTTGGGCCCTTAAAGATTGCCAAGCTTGTGCCAAGCTAGGCTTTTTTCTGGTGTGCTACCGGGGTTGGTATTTAAAAGCTCAACATTTAAAACGCAAGGAAATCAAGCTGTGGTACAACAAATGGTAATGATGTAGTGATAAACCTAATGTCATTGCGCCAACAAGGTCATCCTAAGCGGTTTTTTTATATAATAAAAAGTGACGTTTATTACCTACAGATTTTTTTTTTTTTGCTTTGAAGACCAAACACAATTTGCGACTTCACAGTGAATATCCCGAAATTCTGACTCCTGCTTTTTTTTGTGCTTTTTATGTAATTTAAAGACAAAAAGACTAGGGCTACAAGTAGCGTGATTGTCCGTACCATACCATACGGCGGCTTCTTGAAATATGCGGTAAAAATGTAAATTGCATTACATGCATAATATGCCAATAGGTGTGTGTGGGGGCATTTCATCTCTTCGCGTAAGTGTCCGGTGGCAACAAAAAGCTGCACTGGGAAGTTATTTCCGTGAAATGAATAACGTATACTTAAATGATACTGGTGCAACCTTTTTTATTTGCCTTTTTCGATAATTTGCCCGATATTCTTGCCGCTGCTACCCAACGGAAATCGAAGACGTCTTCTTTTGATACTTGGTAACTGTATTCGTTCGTCTTTTGCAATTTCAAAACATGTGCAACAAAAACGAGACAAAAAATAAAAAAAGAATAAGGCAGAGTTGGCTTTAAGCGTAACCCCGCTCTCGGTTTCGTTGACTTAACGGCGCTGAAAAGATTTTCTCCCTTTTCTCAATATCCTGACACGCGAGCTATCCGACTGAGTTCTCTCTATGAAACTCAAACGCACAGGCCGTTCCGTCATAGCTCGTTTACCTCTGGGCGGCATAAGAAACGAGAAACTGCCACAGGCGGCTGTCAGTGGCAGCCGCCTAAATTTGGCTGAAACTGCTGCCACTCGTATTGTGCTCTATCGAAAAGGTAGACGTGAAACAGAGTCCTGAAATGCTAAATAAAGAGATTGTTTTCCTTTCGTTCGCAAAAATCAATAGGTAGCACATACCCTTCCTAAAAAAATATTATATGTTTGAGAAATTTCTTCGTCCAATAAACGTAGATAATCAAATATGATCTTATAAGAACATATAAGAATCATATAAGAACATACAAAAATATACGATTCTATAAGAAGTTGTAGAAATGTTCTCCTCAGTATCTTGTAACTTCTTATATAATCGTATATTGTTCTTATATGTTCTTATATGGTTCTTGTATGCTCTTATAAAATCTTATTTGGTCCTTTGCGTATATTGGAAGAAGAAAGTCTTATACATTTAGCATTTTTATTAGGGATACCACAAACCGCATTCTGGCAAACTTAATAAGAAGCTGAGTTCATTTAAATAGACAGTATATTGAAAGAATCGAGCTACATTTACTTACTTAAATGGCTTTAGGATCCACTCTATTTTGGGAGCTAAAAATAAAAATAAAAGGTGCAATGCAATAAAAATGAGTATGCAGGAAAGCAAAAACAACATCAAGAGAGTACGTTTACGAACACAATGTTAGATTATATCTAAAACGTGATTTTACGTAATGGATTCTTTGATTATGTCGTGTCATGAGTAGCTTCAATATTCTCGTGAGGGCAGTTCCTTTCACTGGCATATGTGAAACAGAAGAGCACTAAAATGTGAAGGTTCTTGCTATCGGATGTCTAACATCGATATTATGGCCCGTACGATGATAGCGGCGTTATGAAAGAGCACTACAGAACACTGTATGCGCGAGTGCGACATCGTCGCGTTTCTGTATTGTACTCAAAGTAATGATGTGCTTCAAATTTTCAGGCGCAGGTTATTGCCCCAAACGATCGAGGACTTTCTGCCGCACTCGTAGCTTTTATGACAGCCACTTCAATTTAAAATTTAAAACAAATTAAAAACTGGCGATCGCTCGTTCGCGCTGGGTACTGTCCTCATCAATACAAACAACCTGTTGCTACAAGCCAGCTTCAGTCGCCTGCGCTTAATTGGCCTTGGCAGCATTAATACTGCTTAGGGTAATAAAAAAAACTTTATTCTATTCTTCTTAGAACATTTTAGCGTATCTGGCCAAAGCATGTTTTGCACCGGCGCATAAATTGCCTAGTCGCAATGGGTATTTCATATCTTAAGGAAACTGAACGTACGATGTTCGATAAGCAGAGACTCGGGCTGTAAACAAATTCGTGGGAAAAGATAGCCTACGCTTCTGTTGGCACATAGAGCGCAGCCGCCATTACGATCCGATCGAGTAAATCAAGCAGGGCCAAAAAAGCATCGTCACGACGCTCGTCGCTTTTGTGCATTGGCTAACGTAAGTAAAGTAACAGCGTTACCGGTTACGCGTTACTTTTTCGGTAACGTAATAACCTATTCGTTATATTCTCAAAAGGGTACGTAATAACGTACTTACTATACTTATTTCGAGTAACGGCTAACATAGTTATGTTACTCGCTACATGTTTACTCCAAGACTTAAAAAGGTACACTTACTTTTTTCTCTCGTGTTTCCATACTTCGTTTCACCTTAAGTCACAGACGCAGACGACGCTACGAGCTCATGGGACCGAACCGACAGCGTCAGAAGGGCACCATCATGGTGTTCATCATGTTCCTGTAGGTGCTCTATCATCGCTGAATCAACGCTAAGCAAAAAGAAGCCAGTGGCTTGTGCGTTTGACGTTGCTCGATTGGTCCCATTAGCTCGTAGCGTCAGTGGCGTCTAGACTCAAGCTAAAACGAAGTATAGGCGTCGAGACATGAATTATTGCACTCATTCCGCATACCTTCAACGTGTTGCCTGTCCTTTATCAACGCAAAAAGTGCCACTTTAGAAAAACCCCAACGTCAACGCCCTTTGTCCCAATGTCAAAAAACGGTGTTGCGAGAAAAAAAAATACCCGCCGTTATCGTTAATTCTTAAATAAAATGTAACGCAAAAGTAACGGTCATTACATTTTATCGTTAACTATAGCGGTTACACATTTCTTTTATTTTGAGGTAACGTAGGTCGGTAACGTGTTCACTTATTTTGAAATTAACGAGTAACGTATTTTGTTACTCTTTTTTCGGGTAACGCCTATGCGGAGAGCAAGTTCGTCTGCTTCGTTTGCAAGGGTTGTGGTGGCGTCAAATCGCCGACCTCTGATTGGCTTTGATTGAAGGATAGTGGGAAGACTTCAAGGCAGCTTTCTTTGAGGTCTACCCAGTATCCTTCAATCAGAGCCAATCAGAGCTCGGCGTTAATCCGTGCACCACAAACCCCCGCAAAAGAAGCAGACGAACTTGCGCTCCGCATAACACTGGTTGCGAATAGGAAGGAAATGTCACGTTTGTAAATGCGGCAAAAACTCCGATGCCGCGTTCATATGCTGACAGTGTAGTGCTTCTGTGTATTGCGTATTATTAATGTGGACGCTGCGAATAGCCCGGTCGCACCATCATTCGATATTCTTAGATGAACTTAAGTGCATTTGCGTATATAGTTTTATAAAGAAGACACCTCGACCACCGGCAAATTGGAGGAAAACATTCGCATTTAATTTTCAGCTACCTCTTTGTAACTCCAGAGTAGGCAACGACATACATCGGAGAGGAGGTGAAGGAGAGAAGCGGGGACCTACCGTCGGTACTTCCCAGCCAAGAGTGCGGAGAGCCTGTATTACAGAGAGATTCAACGGTGCTCGATTGGAGCTGCGTGATTTATGGGCCGCGTTGGCATTGCGTGCTGCGAGGACATGCCGAAAGTGCTGATCGTCTGCAACGCCGGCGCCTTTCCGCCTGCTTTCCCTTCGCCGCGCGAAAACGCAGCGCCTCCGCAGTTGCGACCCATCTCCGAAAAAGGCCTCCGCCATTAAGTTGCAAACGCTCCGCATGTTTTGAGACAGGCCGCCCTCTTCTATCTAGGCTCTCTAAGGTGAGTAGCGAAAGCTAGCGCGGCCTGCCTTCCGGAATGTGAAACAGAGGAAAGGGGACTGATGCACGCCGTTGAAGTTGCAAATCCGTCGTTGAAAGGATCTGAAACATTTTAAGGGACTACGCCTAGCCTCAGATTTACGGACATGTCCCACGCAATTTCGAGACGCAGGAGCTTAAAGCCGCATTAGCATAAAAATCTAATTTCTTCCCAAGAATGACGGAGCTTAGACCGGGCTTTATATGGACTATGTTGAAGGCTTAATGCGAACGCTTTACCGAAGGTCCGCTTCCCATCTTCCCTCTTCGATTCAGGATGTATGCACCTTTGTCGTCGGGAATTGAACCTGGAAACAAACCTCTTGTGATGCGTGCAGCGTCGTCCTCTAAGTCGAAAGGAAAGCCAGGAACGGAATGTATAACTATCTGTAGCAGACGACAGACTTGAGACTGGTAGCCAAGTCGGCCTCGCAAGGAGAGACAAGCAACTGCTCTACACTCTCGCTATTCACGTACTTGTGGCAGGGTAAAGAATAAGGTACAGAACTTGGCGCAAGGCCTTTGGATATTGTGGCGAGATATTTGCTAGTACCTCATATTGGGCGAGTTGGTTGTTCATGTTGGTCGACATTTTGTTTCTTTCGTGTGCATGAAAGCTCGAGTGACATTTTTCGAGTGCGCTGCAACGTCGATCAGCGAGATATTTATTTATTTAGCCCTCCTTATTTATTCAGTTACCTCTGATGTAAACACTAAACTATTTACCATTGATTGACACCAATACAAATATGATTTGAAGTCCACAGGAAATAGTTACAGTCACGCACGTAAAGAGCAAAAAAGGGAGGTTGTTAATCGAGGTATAGACACGTTACGAACGGCGTTAAGAATCACGCAATAGTGGCACAAAGAAGCCGTGATCTATGGTATTAGTAATTTCACTACCCAGCTCATTCGTGTCAGTCATGGCCAAGACGAATGGTAAATTTTTTGGAAAATTATTAGTGTATTTTGTTTTGCGAAAACATATGAGCGATTTTGCTTCGTACACAATTTCAGCGTGTAAAGACGGCCCTCCAACACAAGGTACTTGATGTTTCAACCTCGAACTCTTTGCTCTCAAAACTTTTACCACATTGAAAACCTGTGTTTTTAACTTAAAGCAACATTTGAGTGTTGATGTTGTATCTAACAATTTTTTGATTATTGACTTAGTATATTGCAATACATTTTCAGCAACTTCGGTCTCAAACGAAAAGCCTATTTTTTTAAACGCATAACACACTGCGTGCGCGAGTTTCCTTTTTTTAAATACGATGTCTTTTGTAGGAGATTGGTGAAAATTACAGCTGGTATCAAACACCCCCCCCCTACCCTCGGCGCAGGACGCTTTATATTGAAGTGACTTGCTAGCAGGATTCAACCATCGCATGAAATGCCTTTCATGCGCAGCAGGGCCCCTGTGATCATAGTAGTCTCATTCAAAGATGCACGATTATTCGTTGGCTTCGGAATTACTCTGAAACATGTTTGTGTCAATGTCTGGGAAAGTGACCCCATAGAGTGCAGTAATGCTTTTAATCATTGAAAAAAATACAAGCAAGTGTTTACCTTCTTCCGGCTCAAGAAAGTTGCGCGTTCACGCAACCTTGCAAACATCCCACAGTCTCTATTCGGTACTATTTAAGGCAGTCCTTAGATTAATTGGATGCATATTGTTGCGTCATTCTCAAGAAAGTAAAAACAATGCAATAGTTCGAGGTTCGTTTTATTACTTTTGGGTTCTTTCTTCAGAGGAAATAGGAAGAGGATGTCGAATAGTCTAAGAACTGCAAGACTTTGAAAGCCGTACCAAGCGATTGCAAAATGAAAATTCAGTCACTCAACGCCGCCAACATAACAGAACTTTAACTCAAATGTTTTGAAGTAACCATATCCAAACAAAAGGCAGTTTGCGCCCAATATTGCAAATGTGTTTATCATTTTTTTTATTCGAAGTAAACTTTTGATTTTGTTTTTTTCAATTATGGTAACATTTTTGCCGATGTAACAATCATCTGGCTTCCCTCCTGTAGACGGTGTTACGAGTATGTACGTATTGGAAGTTTCGGGACCCTCACACTAAAAATGTAGGTTCGCCATTTCTCCTTGAAACCCAACAGTGGAGTTTTGCCAACAAATGTAACAAGACACCTAACCCTGGCAGAATATTCCTGTGAAATCCATGCATCGTAACTGTATTTCACTACTGAAATACAAAAATATTTTTAATGTTTATTATTAGATAAATCTACACACTCGTGAGTAGTTCTAAAATACTCATTTGTATCGCACGTGACTTGCCCTGATGAGCACTTATGCCAGTTTTGAGTTCGACCTTAATTTTGTTATTGATTTTTAGTCTTCTCTTTAGTACAATTGTTTTAATTTTACACAAGGAACACCGGATGTAAAATATAATTAAAATAGATAATTTAAATTCCTCCTTACCCCCGCCTCTTTTTATGTTGTCAATTGCTTAAAGTTGGCAAGTGCAACATAATAGTTACCATTTACGTCCCATTGCTAGGTGCGTTTTGGGTTCTGGACACATTCATGCTTATTTAAAGATTAAGATGCCGGTCTTTAATGTTTTTATGTCCTCTAATTAATTTCTCGTTTACTAGGAACTCCCCTTTTGAAAATAACACTAAAGCCCCTCTCAGCGCTCCAAACTCCTTCAGCTCATTAAACCCCTGCCGCACTTCAGGCCTTCAAACACGTTCAACCCATCAGACCCTTCAGCCCATCAAAATTTTCGGCCTTTTTGGACCCCCTCAGCCCGTCAACTCTTTAAACGCCCAAGTAACTGTGAACCTTGGACAAAAATGCAGTTTAAAACGTTATTGAATATTTATCTCAGACTTTGAGTGTTACATGCATGTTGTAATTCAAAAATACGATAACAACCAACCTGTGCTCAAACACGGGAGCAAGCAGATGTAGAAGAAAGCAATCAGAACAAATAGGGAGAACCGAATTCTTTGTCGCAAAAAACATATTTCAAGGTATTCACAATACCGCCGGGTAAAGTCCTTCGATGTACGGTAGTTCAACTAGGAAAACCGAGCAGGTGCACTACACAACACATACACACTGTCAGTAAAACGTTTAGCTGAATCCAGGAAGGCGCAACCAACATCTGACGCCGTTGAGAAATCCTGAGCACAGTCACGGTGTCGTCTCCGGCGTCTTTTTCGCTCGTTGTATGATTCGGAAGCCGGACGGACGAGGAGTCGCAACAGGGCACTCAGAGACATTTTCTATCCGCACACCCAGCTGCTCAAAAAGATAGGTCCCACGCACGGGACGGGAAGCCGACACTGAGCTTTCGTTCGTTGTGCATTTATTTTGCTCACTTTGACGGAGAAAAAACAGGGCGAGCAGCTTCTGACAAAGGCTGTATTTCGACTGACTAAAAACAGGTTCTCCACGAACAAACAGCATAAGCGTCCCTATCAAGTGTTTAACACGCACCCTCTCCCTCGTGCGAGAAGACTTTGCGAATAAAAACAGTGCTAGGGGCAAAGGGCGGAAACTAAAAGAGCCGAAACTGGAGCGACCTCCAGTCAGCAATGTCTTTTTCTTTTTTTTTTGCTCGCGCGGCTTGTTTTTTTTTTGCTGGGACCACGTTATGATGGAGAGGGACGGGAACACGTCTCCTCAATTTCCAAAACGCGCCACGCAACACGATGCTATATGGCCGTAGCGGCTTCCCTAGCGGAATATATCCTGAAGGGTCACGTAATCGCTCCTGCAGACCCGTTAAAACGTTTTCGATGGACGCTGTGGCTTCACGGAAAGGGTTGGGACAGACCACACAGTCCTCTCAAAAAGCAACGACGGGTTTCTTACACCCTTTAGGAATTCTCAGAGGTTACGTCAGGCCCCTTAGAAGACTTTGGCGGACAACACAAGCACATCAAGCATTTTTGATGGGTGCGTCAAAACATTTCGCGATTCCTGGTGGGCAGCACAGACGGATCTTCATTTGGGTCCGACACGGTTCTGGGATTAAGTTTTACTATTGATGAGCATAGACGTGTTTTCGAAGCACTTTTAAAATCACACAAGTTCGGCGAATGCCGCTGTTCTCCATGCAGGTACGGACGATTGAAAGCATCCAAATGATTACCGATGCTTTTGAATACCTGTAGGAAGTCACCTGGTTAACGAATTCTCCTTTCCTCGATCGTTTCCTTTGCTGAGTTGTAAGACCAATTTGTGCACAGATTCAATCTGACTCCAGTTATTGCGTAACTACGATGACTCAATTTTTAGTTCTCTAAATAAAGATTTGTTTTAAAGCTTGAAACATACTATATATATCGCATTGGTAGCATTCTGGATGGACAGAGTTCCTGTCTCAATAAATAATAATAATATTCATAATAATAATAATAATAATAATAATTAAAATAGTAATAAGAATTTTATTCAAATCATAAACATGTTACATATGGAGGCCTGCGAAAGCACTGGTGTGCTTGTGTGCGGGAACTGACGTCCCGCATACACGTACACCATACATGAAAGCATACATAAAAGCAATAGGTAATCAATTTAATAATTATTTTTCAAACCTGCGCGCATCTAATCGTCCTAAAAACATATTTTTATTCAGGTTAGGTACAAAAGGCATTACTACATACAATATTGTTAAATATAGAGAAAAGAAGTGTGGTTTATGCAAGAGGAACCCATGCATTTCGAGTTTGGAAAACTGATGGTTCGAACAGTCATGGAAGCCCCGGTATAGTCCACCTTTCTTCACTGTCATGTAAAGCCACCGACTGCCTACAGCCTCACAAGGTGGTAGAGGTTCGGTGTATTCTAGACAATTTGTTCTTTTACTATTTATTGAAACATAATTTACTGTTCAACATTCAAAATTACACAATGACAACTTTTTATGACATCCTCCAGGGCCACGTTATATACCAGAACTCCATAAACCGTGGAACGTATTGTCTCTGTGGATCCAAGGAAATTCCAGTATTTTGAATGCGTTCATATACGCCTCCCCAAAAGCTCTGGATTAAACTAAAATCCCAAATATTTTTTTAAGCGAAGGCCACTCAAAATGTTGTGGTCGCTCTTGTCAAAGTGATAACCACAAGCCATTTTTCATGTAAAAGCTCTGGTTCACGTTTCTTGGCAACCGTGTCAATTTATGCAGGCCTATAAATCTCGGAAAATAAGAACTGTATATAATACATTTTGTCTATTCCTATCTGCTGTGGATATTACATTTTCTCCATTTCTATCCATTGCTACAGCACCTGTCGTCAGTTTAGATCGGTTCAGGCCTTAAAGAATAATAAAGACTTACGATTCTGTTGGGTTCAAGCGTATCCTGTATGGCACTCAGGTGGATAGCAATTATCAAAATATCGCTTTTTAGTAAACGCGCTCAATTTAAAAGCAAAACGACAAGCTCACGGCACCCTCGATTCAAAGAGCGAGCGCACTTTAAGGGTGCGTGGCGACAGCGTCGTCTCTACTTTCGTCGAAAGCGGTTACCCGTGTAAATATAGGAGCGTTTCTCGCTTGCGCCATAGAGTCTTTCAGCCCAC
>JAZHYW010037503.1:0-26086 GCA_037355805.1 Ixodes ricinus
GGTTAACCTGCTTCAGGCAGTCGACGGCCTTGGCCATCATGGCCTTGGACTCGGCGGTGTCCTCGATGGCCACCCTCGAGATGGGAGATGGCTTGAGCACAGCTTCCTTCGAGCTCGGTCTGGGCGACAGGCGCTGGCGGGTTGGCGCTGTTGCCGCAACGCTGGCAGAGCGCCCCTTCTTCTTTTTGTTGTTCTTCTTCTTCTTGGGGCTGGAAGAGGGCGGGACGTCGCGGAACTTGCGCGGCTTCAGCCCCCTTTCCTCCATGATGGCCTTGAATTTTTCCTCGGCCAGCTTGAGCACGTCCAAGACCTGGAGGGATGAGGAGGAGTGATCGGGACGCGGCAGGGTAGTTACACAGATGGGCGTAGCAGCCCGTCGGTCCAACGAAGACTAGAGAGAAATGCAAAACACACGCGGACAGGGCCAAGAAAGAAAACACTTCATGCGTCTATACACCCAATGCGTCCATACTTTTTCGTCTCGCCCGCGTACGCCACACCGTTTTCCTCGTCGTAATGTGCCAACTAGCCCGTTGTGCCCGCCTTTTATCCGGACAGGGCACTGAAGAACGAAGGATTTTGTAGCCTTACTTAGTGGTCAGGTTCGAAACATTTCCACGTTTGATAAAGGGCTGTCAAACAAAATGCAACAAAAACTGCACACAGTAAAACAAAAAAAAAAAAAAGAAAGTAGTAAAAACATATATTTCTTTAAAAGCGTGAAAGTTCCAGTGCACACTTAAGTTTTCAGTAAGGACATCAAGCGTGCAAACATCACTGCTTTCCTCCTTGCCTTCTTAGCTTTCTTGTTTTCGCGACATTGGGAACCAACAACAACAACGGAGGCTTTCGTGACAGCCAGCAGGGCGTGCTAGTGGCTCTACAGACCCAGAGCTGTGACATTGGGAGAGCCTGGCCAGTAGGAATGGCGACGAAGGAGCTGGAGATGAGGAAAGGTGAAAGGAGAGCGCCGAAGGAGCAAAAGAAGGGAGGGAGCAAAGAGGAAACGACCGCTCTTTTGACACAACACGCTTTCGGCGCAGAGCACTGTTGAGGCTATGCGTTGTCCGCTACAAGGGAGACTTCTTTTCGCCCTAATAAAAGTTTGCGGTAAAACATTGAGAAAACTTTATTCGTAAGCTTTTCAACCCGCCGAGGAATAACACTATATCATTTCTTTGCCAGAGCCAGTTCGAAATAGAAGGAAAGAAGCGAAATTTGGATGTCGATCCCGTGCACTCCACCAGGCGAATGAATGAAAATGGCGGCCTCTCCCCGCACAGCTGGGAGCAGCCGGGAGTTCACGCGCATGCGTTTGCTCCTCTCACTCTGCGCCGTGGGCGATTGGCCCGTGGGGCGTTACGGCGACGAGGTCATAAACTAGCCAAACTCTCCCAATATACGGCTTTGTCCGAACACACGTGACGAGCATGTTCCAAGTTTCTGTCCAGAAACATGAGAAAAAAAAAAAGACCTTCCCCGTGTGCAAAAAAAAAAATGTGAAAGTGAACAGGAATTAGAGGAAAGCCTCCCATTTCCGGTACAGTGGAATCTCGTCAATTTGAACCCCAGTGGGACCAGAACTTTGTTCGAATAATGCTAAGATCGAGTTACTGGGAGTTTTCTTCCTAGGAACACATAGGATGGGACCTGCATGTAAGTTTCAGTTATCTCACGAGTTTGAATTAACGAGATTCCACTGTATAGCAAATGCTGTGACTACAGCAAACATGTCCTGTTTGGATGGCCTTTAACAAGAAGTTTTCGGTTGTGACAAAGCCAAAACAAACTGACAGTCTCTGCACGTGTACCACGATAACCCAATCTTGGGACCAAACACCGCGAGTCAGACTTGTTGCCGGATGCTTAGACGATCCGCGTCAATTCTGTGCGAGTTTCGCTCCGCGCATTGTTGAAGAGCGGCATGGCAATGTACTCGGCCAACCGAACTTCCCCCGAAGCTAGACGACACTGTCCGCGTTTCTTACGCAGCCGAGAGCCGCGAACCGAGAGAGCGACTAAGAGGGCCGCACCTTTTCTGCTGCCAGAACTCCTGGCGAGCCTTCTCGTCCGACACTTCCCTTCTCATTTGGTCCGCAGCTACGAGAAAGAAAAGAAAAAAAGATGACAGTCCAGAACGACATCAAGGTTCGAAGCATATACACAGCATCTCGATAATGCTGCAGCAGAAAAATGCATGCCACTAAGTAAAGCGTCCAATACACAGAACTGCCAGACGCCGTGTTTTTTTTCCAGAAGCTCTAAAACCTTGGCACTTGTTCCCGACCGCTTGCTACGCGAACATTTCGAGCAAAGATTGCGCGGGAATGCTTTGTTTTTTATTAGAACGAGGCATGCAGGCGGTACAAGGCCGACCGGCGCCGTAGCCAAGAGACCCCACCTTTCTTGAGGTTCCTCTTCATCTGGCACATCTCGCAGGTGAGGTCGTCGTGGAGGTCGCCGTCCGTCTCGGCCAGCTGGTCCGAGATGGCGAAGAGGAGGTTGTCGTGCTCGTCGTCGTAGTCCGTGTCGGAGTCCGAGTCCGAATAGTCTATGCCCTCCACGTCGTAGCAGGGCACGAGAGATGCCACCTCCCGAAATCCCGTGGCCCGGTCGGGCGCCTTCTCCATCACCGCACGCAGCTCCTCCAGTTCCGGAGCTGACCAGAAGACGAACTTGGACTGCGGGCCCGAGGATTGAAAATTCTCGTTCGCTCGATCGTGCCGACAAAGAACAGGGACGCTCGGGACACAGACCACAGCCCCGAGTGGGGTTTGTGCAGGTTTTGAAGGGACACTGACGGGTGTTTTTTCTCGCCGAGGTTATTTGTATGTGACATACAAGAGCCCAACTACTAAACGATTAGCGGCTCAAAATTAGTTTTCTTTTCGCCCGAAAACCGCTGATCGTGTCTCACTCTCTTCTCCGTGGTCACGTGCCGTTTTCTATGGTTGAGACAGAACCACCAAAGATAATCAAAGTCGTGGGTCACCAAAAGCACACACTCAATATTAAATATAGCAAAGAAGCATGTTACCCATTTGAGAGCGCAGCTTTCAGGCGAAGATTTCTGCGTTGAGCGGCGCTGCCATAGAGCATAACTGCGCGTGTTGCATCATGGACGGCACAGTTTCCCCACTAAATGCAGGGGGAAACTGATTATTGTTGAGGTCAATGCCGCTTAAAATTCAGCGGGGAAAACTGAATGCGCAGTGTCGCATTATGGGACGTCGCAGACCTACACACCAATTCAGTTTCGCCGCTGAATTTAGGGGGAATTGAATTGGCGTTGAGGTCACGTGACAACAATTTTCCAGCTAAATTTAGGGGGAAGCTGTGGGAGGAGGGGAGGAAGTGGAGGAAGAGAAAGAGAAGGAGGAGAAGAGGGTATGCAGGAGGGAGGGTACAAAAGAGGTGAGTGTACGGAGGAGGAGGGTATGAAGCAGGAAAGGTACACTGAAAAGGCAGAGGGTGCAGAACCAATATGTGAGGAGAGTGATCTACATTTGTACATATATATATATATATATATTTTTTTTTTCAAATTGTTTAGCACGGTATATTGTAACAGCAATATTCCTCAAAAGCTGCATTCTAATTTTGCATTACAGAGATTTGTAAACATCTAGTTTTTTGTGGCTTCTAGAAAGCTGCAAATACATTGATCTGCAGCTCTCTCCTAGTCTATAATTCTTCCTCCCCAGTCTAGTTTCGGTTTCGAGCAGTTGTGTTTTTTGACTTCATTAAAAATATATGTGACGCTGTAGCAAAATGTTGATTGGGTTGGTTGGGGGATTCTGACACCATATAACACCACACAGAAATTCGGTTTCCCCGCTAGATTTAGCGTGAAAATTAATGTCACATGACCTCGACACCATTACAGATTTCTCCGCTAAATTTAGCGGAGAAAATTATATTGCACGACTTCATGTCACGTGACCTACGTGCAAAATGACATCACGTGACCTAACTCAAGTCAGTTTCCACGCTAGGTTTAGCAGAAAAAATGATGTCGCGCGATTTCAACACGAATTCAGCTTTCCCGCTAAATTTAGTGGGAAAAATTGACGTAGCATGGCTTTTTATCATGTTACCTTAGGACCAATTGACTTTCCCTGCAAGATTTAGAGGAAAAATAGACGCGTGACCGGCTGCGGCTCTTTCAATTGTGTTTGCAGCTAATCGCTTAAGGGGTGACACTACCCAAAAAGTGAATCTTTGAACCACTTGTCCGATTTAAAAGCCATTTACAGGGCTTGTTTCTGTTGATGTTGAACATTTCTGCCAAATTTTGTTAACCTGGGTGAAGTACAAAAAAAATTGCAAAAGTTCAAAGATGAAAGTGGGCATATCTGCTTAGGAAAACTATCGTTTTGAAATTACTTATAAATTTTTCAATTTCTTGTGTTACATTGCTTAGGGACAGTCCAGAGCAGATAACTATGGAGCTGTATTTCTATATTATACCATCTTTCATGACAAAAAAGTCACATAAACACAAATACTGTTTTTTTAGATTTCCATCCTTTGTCCAAAATTTTAGTTCTTGAGCATGAAAAATGACAAAAATAAAAAATACAAGCTCATAGTTACCTTTCCCTTAAAATTTCACCCCAGGAAAACTCATAAAAATGAATCCAAGTCATGTAACAACAAAACGATAGTTTTCCTAAAGTGAAATTTATGCCAAAAAGTGGAATGGAGAAAAATGCGTTCAAAGCGCTCCAACCTCTACCTGATGGCGACACCGATGCCGTTTTTTGGAGCTGAATGAGCTTTCTTTCAGCCTCACTGTCTGCGCTAATAAGTTTTAATTTTGTTTCTGTTTATGACATGTTCTTGCATTTGTCAGCGGACGATTACAAATTTTGCGTCTGGCAGCTGTTCATCACAGGCCTCAATGCTGCTAACTGGAGTGTTCATATTTTTTTGTTCTGGGCAAAGCACGGTGAAGACGCCTCATTTTTAGCTCACTAACGTTCTTAACTTACATCTTTTCTTCACACTTTAGTTGACAGTTTCAGAAAACTTCCTTGGAAAACAATCAGTGGCATGATTGCTGTCCTGGTTTCCTCCCTTGAGATAAAGTCACTAGTTCTCTATCCTGATTGTTGCATCTTTAAAAAATCAAGAGGAGTCCTGCGCCCACTGGACTTTATGCGCATCCTTGACTTTACCAAGGTTAATAAAATGAACAGCAGCACCATGTTTATTATTTTGGTAATTACAGTCAAGAAGTGAATACTCTCAGCATATAAAGTGTGGATGTCTATGGGTCTTTATACAGAGTTAATGCAAAAAGAAAAGTTGAACTCTGAATGTAAAAGCCTAACTAGAAAAAAAAAACTAAAACATATATTATACACAAACACAATAAAAAAATAAAAAACTAGGCAAGCTTCTAGTGGAAATTGTTTTGTCAAATTATCTCTATCAACAAGTAATTTTGTTAAGATCATGCATTTAAAATTGCAAATCATTTGGTCGACAGCTACCGCTTCAGTCCCAGCCATTGAGACATTGCACAGATGTAGATGTTATGTGATGACTGTAATGACAATATAATTTAAAAAAGCGAAGATGCGGGATTTGTTTATATCTGACCTGCGAGTGAAGAAAGCACTTTTAACGCGGCAGCGTTACGGAGCTCGTGTCGCAGAAAAGCCGACATCAGCGTCGGTGGCGTTGCGAAAGGAAACTCCCCATTGGTCGATAGGGTCATGACGTCGCAGCCACATGACCTCGCTCGGGAATTTCGAACAACCCATGACGCTCACGTGAAACTAGACATCCATGAGGTGACCCTAAATGGAACCACATTTCACTACAGCCAAGGTTTAGCAGCACTGGCAAGATCAAATATAAGACATGCTAGCTACGACAAACGGTCATTTATAACGCAGCAAAAAAAAATATTTAAGGATGCGCAAGAAAAAAATCACAAAAAGGAGTATACGGAAATTTAGAGTGTTCCACTCTTGTCATAAGAGATCACAAGAGGTTTTAACGCATTCGGTCGTAAGCAGTAACCAAGTGCGCAAACGCCCGTGTGCTGACAATCCATAACGAGGCTCGGCAGACGACGCACGCCCTTCGTGGACTCGTGCGTGGCATACCTCCAGGTGCTTGTAGAGGGGGTCCTCGGGGCACCACTCGGTGGGGCAGTGCCAGTACGGGTCCCTCAGGTACAGGGTGTAGAAGTTGAGCAGGGTGCAATCCGGCTCGTTTACCCAGCAGCGCAGCACGGACACCACCGCGCTCGCAAAGCGGCTGAACACGTTCACCGTCAGGAAGGCCTGCGGACGGAAAAGCGGAGCACTTCGGACCCCTTCCGCGCTTCCAGGTGCACGCCGTGAAAAATTCTGTTAACCCTTTAGCGGTCAACTTTTAAAGGGGATTGCACTAAAAATAAATCTATGCCCAGCATTTTTTGTTTCTCTTGTCATCTAACGGGAGCACGTACAGTGCTCGCTAGCTGTCCAGATTGAGAAATCATTGAATGGAAATATCGAAGGCAGAAAGTTGCTGCCTTTTTTCCATTGTCTAATTTTTGCGAACCTTCTTCAAATCAACGTTCTGGCCGCCTCAGACATCGAACCAGAGGTACTTTGCAGAGCTCCTGCATTGGGCGACGA
Source organism: Ixodes ricinus (assembly GCA_037355805.1). NCBI lineage: Eukaryota > Metazoa > Arthropoda > Arachnida > Ixodida > Ixodidae > Ixodes > Ixodes ricinus. Next base: position 6,639 of record JAZHYW010037503.1, read on the forward strand.
GTTCTTCGACTCAAAATTCAATTCTGAGGGCGTTGGGATTGCTTGCACGGAGTGTCGAATTTCAGCAAAGCGAAATACGACGCAAACAAAACAAATTTAGTTCCCCATAGACATAACAGACAGCAACACGTCCTGGGGTGCAAGCGAATTCGCCTATTGGCAGGAACTTTCCAATGTATAATCGCCACAGCAGCGAATGAATGATGGCCATCATGCAGGATGCTTCCGCGCGGGCGTACTACATGTGTGGCGGTGACCGTCAAAGGGATAGTGACATGCTATCTACGACAAACGGCCATAGAAGAGAAAGATGACGAGTGCGTTAGTTCGCCATCAGTTTCCCTATCCAGAAAGAGAAAAAATGCTCCTGCAAGGCAACAGTACTTCTAACAATTAGAGAATCGAGGAGGAAGCATAAGCTAGTCGAAAAGACTATCATGGAATGCAGAATGCAGAAACAAACAAAGAAAAATAGAACAAAAAAAGCTAGCCAAAGACTCTCATTAAACAGTTAGCATTAAACAGGTCGTGGTTGAATGTGGATTTTACTTTCTCCTCTCATTTGTATGGATGGTTGATATTTGTATGTTCAGCTGGTTTCGCCCAAGTATGTATCACCAACCAGCTCAACGTTTCCCTGCCGTAGGATGCAGTGCAATCCACTTAAAATGATAATGAGAAAACCTGAAAATGCAATCGTTATAACCAATTATCGTATCTGGACTAGAAACTGGTCATTCCTAGTCCAGAAACTCTATAAACTGATCGTTATAAGCGGTATATCGTTTATGTGGTATAGTTATAAGTGGACTGCACTGTAAAGGGTAGCTCCGACAGCATTCTGAATTCCCAAACCACCGTATTTATTCGAAGATAGGTCGACCTCCTTATAAACAACGCCCGTGCACATATTTCTCTGCAACGCTCGAGAAGATCTAATCATTGCGATTTGCGAAAGACACCCAGCGAACGATGAGGCACCAATGACATCGAAACAAAGAAAAAACTTCCGTGTGGATCGCATTAAAAAACCCATCCTTTGGGAATGATTATCTACGTTAATGCGAATAGCATCAAACGGTGCGGAGTTATGCGCGTTCATCAGGTGGCCGGCACACTCTAGATACGCCAGCCCACTCTTGAGGCGATTCTAAATTTGTTGACACTTTCACAGCCCTGCGCACGATCTCCGCAGCCCAGCACGTGCGTTTGTGTCACTGAGGAAGGCGAGCAAAGCACGCGCCATACGCACAAACACTCAAAATGGTACCGACCAGACTTTCAGGCAGTCTCAACGGTACTCTAAACGGTTGTTTATATCTTTACCATAGGACGGGCTTTACAGCGCTGTCACAGCTACCGGTGCGCGCGCGTTCCATGCACGAGGGCTCATTCCGCTCTCGTGAGGCTGAGCACGGCTGCTACATCACCCTCTCCCGAGCGCGGGAGAGGGTGAGCTAGCGGCCGTGCTCAGCCTCACGAGAGCGGAATGAGCCCTCGTGCATGGAACGCGCGCGCACCGGTAGCTGTGACAGCGCTGTAAAGCTGCGTCCTATGGTAAAGATATAAACAACCGTTTAGAGTGCGTTGAATGACTGCCTTCATAGCTCTGTGGTTAGCGCGTCTGCCTGCTGATCAAAGGGTCAACGGTTTGAATCCCAGCCAGCGCCGGTCTTTTTTATTTATTTATCGACCCGCGGCGTAAGAGGTTAGATAGCCAGATAGATAGATAGATACATAGGCGAAAAGTGCGTGAAGTATCCAAAGAATGCTATTCGCATTAAAAAATTACAAATGTCATCTTGGCTTTGCCATTCATCGGCTCCTTTCGCAAGTCTTAATGATCGGTCGTCATGAGTTCTGCGGGAAAGTAGACACGTGGGTCTGTTCGTAAAAAACTAGACCCGCTTTCAAACAAACACGGTAAACACATTTTCGGAATACTTGGGCATCACGTGTCAAACCACATCATGCTGTTTGTAGCGGGTACCCCCGTGTTTATCAATAATTTTTGATCAAGTTTTGCTGTGGCATACCTAAAGATAGCTTACCCCACGTTTTTCACCATTTATATCTACATTGTGGGTGGGCGTTCTTTTGGAACTTTAAGCAGTTTAATTCGCACACTCACATGAAACTGGATTTTGTGGACGGAGTCCGGTTTCCCAAACACGGTACGGAAGGCATTCTTGGTCGACTGATTGTAGAATGGGTCGTTTGCTGGAACGAGGTTAAAGGTACTGGTCTAAATCCATCCATCAATCTATTTAAACAATTGCATTTAAAATGGTTAGGACATGAAAATGAAAGAGGTAGATTATTTTTTAAATGGGACGCTTCTGGGTACTTAGTATACAGACCAAGTGTTGCGATTTCTAGATCTCTACTAATCGCAATATTGAATTTACGAATGATAATTTTTGTCTGGCGACCAGGCAACACTGGCCAAGTTTGTTGCAACACGGTGCCCATAAACCACGAGATCATCGTATTCAGTTGAACGCTCTCTCGTTCCAGGCACCCCCATGCTTGCCTTGCCAAGGCACGGTCGCACCCTGTCACGCTACTCGGCTACTCCAACGCCGCTCTCGCCCCTTTACTTTTTGACATCTCGCCCTGGCACGCACGTGTGAGATCTCTGCAGATGACGGCGAGTTTGTCCGCAACGTTCTCGACGCCGTTGCTGGTCGCCATTGGGTCAAAGTCAAGATGACCAGCTTCCAACATCTCTCGATAAAAGTCACTCTCATCGCTGCTGCGATTGCTGTGATCAGTCTTGAAACTGTGCGTTCGAAATGTGGAAGGTAAACCGATGAAGCTGTGGCGCAAGACGCCGAGAGAGCCAAGTCTGCGAGTGCGTGTAAATGGATGCTGTGTGTTGCCGACAAATGAAATTCCCGACCCAATAACTGTAGCAGCCTTTTCGAATGGGGCGTATTTGAGGTACTCCGCATGCAAGTCGATTTATCCACGAACCTATAGTTTCATTTTCAAATCAAAACAAATTTAGCAGAAACATAGGAACATACAATAGGTCCTAGCAATATAGTTCTCTCATATTTCATTTTAGGCACGTCCTAACCTGTTTTTAAAGAGGCATGTTCGCCAAGCGTGTTGCTGTTGGTTTTTTAGATAGACTGGGTAAAGTTTCTAATAGAAAAAATCTGTTGTCAACAAAAGTAGAATAGTAGAAGAGGATATATGTTTGTTCCACTTCTTTCGAATGCTATGTGATGGATTAAACCGGAAGTAGAAACAAGAGTTGAACTCACAAATAGGTCGTGTCCCAATGTGGGCCATAAAGTCTCTATTGGCCATGACGAACATGATTGACAACATCAACTCCTTGGCGAGTCCGTATCCCTCTGAAGGTGGGAGGGTCAAACGGTCACAACGATGGTTAGACAATGCAATAAAGGAAATAAAGGTACTGTAAATGAGTTATTTTTCACGGGCTCAATATTTTGCAATTTAGGTCAAAGCTGAAGTTTTGGAATAATTCGCGGGTTCTAGATTTCGCGACGCGGTGGGATCTCAAAATAGATTTCAATGTCTTTACATTTTACAGGAATTGTTCGCGGGACCTATTTTTCGCGAATTGCAGGCGATTTGCGAAATCTAGGTCTTTGCAAAAATTAAGTCGTTTACAGTAGTTTATAAGCTTTGCAATTATTTATCTTTTCAGAACTTGCAAGAGCATGAGACTTCACGGTGTAACTCAAGCGTGGAGCGAGGTTGGATAAGCTTGAAAGTGCAGCAGAACCAAGGATCTTGGGGATATGAAGTGCAAGCTTTCGCTCCATGCGGTCCAAGCTGCAGTGCGTTAACAACTCGGCCACCGATTGCTGCTTGCAATGGCGTCAATTTCCGACGTGCGACAAGATTATGATCAGTTTGGAACCAACTTTGCTCATACAAAAACTTAATATAGAGTAGCCTGCAAATGCTCAAAACCCGAGGTGCCACATCACTACCATTTGCAATCAATGTGCGTACATAAAATTTGTTTAAAAGCTTACCAAATACAAACTTGTCACAAATATCCATGAAAGTGTTGTCTACCACGGCTTTTACTAGATCTTGACTCGTGGGAAATCTTTGCTGGAACGGAAACGAACAGAGGCCAGTCATCAAATGCTCGTTTTTGGTGATATTCGAATTACGCGCGCAATTGCAATATCGGGAACAAGACCTTACCAAAAATTCATACGTATATATGTGAGAATTGATGTACTCTCTCAACGATATCACCAGCCGAATCCAGTAGCACTGGGTCTACGAAAGAAACGAAACCATGGTCAAACTTTTTTCGCAGTGTCTAGCGTTACGTCCGACGGAACCCGAAATAAAAATTAAAGTTACGTCCGACGTAACTTTACGTCAATGTTTTGAGTTACGTCCGACGTAACCCAATATGAAGATTAAAGTTACGTCCCGACGTAACCCATTATGAAGATTAAAGTTACGTCCGATGGAACTCCAAACACAAATTAAAGTTCCGTCCGACGGAACTCGAAATAAAGAGCAACGTTACGTCCCGACGGAACCCAAAAAGATACGTCCGTCGTAACTGAAACAAGTTACGGCCTGTGTAACCTGCGGAACTCTCATCCAATGTTACGCTTTGTGGCAGAAACACGACGCAGACATAAAAATATTATTAATTACTTCTGCACTACGTCTGATGCAGCGTTGGTTAATTGGTCAAAATCGCGACTCTATTCGTACCTTCCGGGTTTGTTGAGGGGTTGGAGTGTGTTCCTCGTGTGTAGAGGCTGCGTAGGACGGGCGGGTTCGATTCCCGTTACATGGACTTTATTTTTTTTTTCCTCCCCTTTCAGCAATCTTTTTCTGCTTTAAGAAGATTTTTTTCCGATATGTTTTTCGATATGAAACCACTTCTTCCTAGACGCGACACAAAAAAAGAAAAAAAGAAAAATGCATTATTAAAATGGAAATTGCTAGCACGCATGCTGCGAGCCTGAGACTGCTGAGACCCTGAGATATCAGTGTTGGGATGTTGGTTCGTACGACAGATTGGGGGCCCATCGTCGCGTCGAAAGCCTCCTATATCAGCCCCGATGTAGAAAAATCGTGTTGCTCGTATGATAGACAGTTTTGATGCTATACTTCGTCTCACCCTACGATAGACCAAAGGCAAAAGCTACAGACCGCCAGATCCAATCACGAGCCACTTAGAAATTGTGTACTGCGCTTGATGCACGTATCAGTGCCCGCGTTCTCGGATCACTGATGGGGATGGGCGGACAGTGGTTTGAATTAAAATAGCACTGAGGGACTCAACAATTTTCCATTGGAAGAAAGAGGCTGTTTGGAGTGTCGAAACTATAGAAATGATGCAGCATTTTTGGGTTCGAAACATTATTCGTCCACCCCTAATCAATGCTAGGCATGTCATCGTGTAGCGGAACGTGATTGGACCTGGCGGCCCGTGGCTTTCGCCTTTAGTCCATCGTAGGATGAGACAAAGTATAGTACGCCTCCACGGGTGACTTGTCTCTCTAGCTGTAAATGAGAAAGTTAGCCGTACAACCGCTAACCTGGGGTCTTTAACGTGCACAACGCAGTAGTGATCACACGAACGCATACCAGTACCACGACCGCACCGGTATAAAACTCATCCAGGTCAAAACGGGCAGCGGGTGGGGGTAAATTTGTTTATTTTATATTTCGGGTTCTGTCGGACGTATTTTTAATTTTCACATCGGGTTCCGTTGGACGTAACTCGAAACCTTGGGGTAAAGTTCCGTCGGACGTAACTTTAATTTTTATTTGGAGTTCCGTCGGACGTAACTTTAATTTACATATTGGGTTACATCGGACGTAACTCGAATCCTTACGTAAAGTTACGTCGGACGTAACTTTAATTTTTATTTCGGGTTCCGTCGGACGTAACGCTAGACACTGCGAACTTTTTTTGACGAAAACAAGTGGTTGCCGCCATGCAGACCTACCTGTTCACGCCACATGCACTTGAAGGTGTCCCAGTGGGAGCTCAAAAATTCGGCGTCCTCCGGGCATACTTCGCGACTAAAGACGCCGTTGGCCGACGAATCAAACTTAATCCACCGCATCTAGAAAAGAAACGGTTGATGGAGACTGTTTCACAGAACTTTGACAGACATAACAAAAACACAAAAACGAAAACAGACAACTCACAACAGCTCTTTATCATACCTTCCCAGCTATGACAAGAGTTCTGGCCACTCAAAAAGATAGCTATGGAGGGAATTGAGAGGTTACAACGAAGTACGCAAAAAGGAAAAGTAAAAAGATATTTATGTTGGGCACTTTGGAATCCTGGGCGCCGTCCCGCCGACAAGCGAGGATGTCGACAAAGAGCGCGAACATGGTGTCAGAATGTTTACCTTTGCGTTTCGGCGTCGGTGTCACAGCCGTAGGCAAATGTTTCTCACTCTTTATCTAAGGATTAGCTCGCTACATTGGTGCCGCTTTACTCTTCTAGGAAACTCGAATTTGCGGAAACGTGCGCAATCAGTTTGTGAAGTTGGTTTAGGATTCGAACGTGCCCAGTCCAGTGTTGCTAACAGCTGAAATTTTCTCGAGATAGTTATATTTGTAAAATTATCATTTAGTCATAAAGATAAAAGACACATAAAGTGTATTAAAAAACGTAGTGATTAAATTAAAATAAGATAAAAATAACCTAACCTCAAAACATTGATGGATATGAATGGGTGATAAATAATTTCTTCCCTCATCCTTTTAAACCAATTTTTTTCCTTTTCTAGCTTTTTAAATCTTAATCCTTTACTTTCACTTAATAAATACAGTTAATTAATCTGCATTTTTATTATACTCGCCGAATTTGCCGCTCTCTGCAATTTTTGTGGCAACGCTGGGTACAGTACATAAATGAGTGTAGTAAATAAAATTGCTTTTTTGAAGTTAGTTGGTCACTTGCGCCACGTAGCCAGTGTTTCCGCGATCATGAGCGACGCCAGCGACGGTCACGTGATCTTTTGTCACGCAAGTCGTCAACATGGCGTCTCCCGACGGGTGCGTGGAACCCGTGGGTGTTGCATAAATGCTCGTCTCGTGAGCGGCCCTCGGTTACTCCTGCTCTGAGACGACATGGCATCGCCGCGTGCTTCCAGCGCCATGGAAGCCGTCACCGAAGTGGACGTCTACAATCTGCTGGAGCTCGCGTGCAAGTCTGTGTACCGTGCCAAAGACGGGGACTCGCAGCAGGTGAGCTTGCGCCAGTGCGGGCGTCAGCGTCTTATCGGCCTCTACAACTCGTGATTATTTTCCCACCTCTATACTGACCCAATAAGTTTCGGCTTATCTCGGAAGAACGCCTTCTATTCTCTGAGAACAGATTGTAACGTTGTCGGGCAGCTAATGGACGCACCAAATACGCTGTGCTAAATACACGTTCCAGATTTTCGTTGTTTTCCTTTTTATGTTATCAGCTTGTTTTGTTTACTTTTGCTCGGGGCCAGTGGTCAAACTTGGCCTGTTCCGTGGAATGTGCTCCTGCCGCCGCCGCTGTTCCTATTGCGGTAGCTCGGACACGCGCTGTAGTCGTACTTGGATAATAACAACGCAGTGTCTAGCGTTACGTCCGACGGAACCCGAAATAAAAATTAAAGTTACGTCCGACGTAACTTTACGTAAGGATTCGAGTTACGTCCGACGTAACCCAATATGTAAATTAAAGTTACGTCCGACGGAACTCCAAATAAAAATTAAATCTACGTCCGACGGAACTTTACCCCAAGGTTTCGAGTTACGTCCGACGGAACCCGATGTGAAAATTAAAGTTACGTCCGACGAAACCCGAAATAAAAAAACTTTACCCCACCCGCTGCCCGTTTCGACCTGGAGGAGTTTCATACCGGTGTACGTCGTGGTGCCGGTACGCGTTCGTGTGATCACTACTGCGTTGTGCACGTTAAAGACCCCAGGTTAGCGGTTGTACGGCTAACTTTCTCATCAGACAAGTCACCCGTAGAGGCGTACTAGCATCAAAACTATCTAATCATACGAGCACGCGACGATGGGCCCTCAATCTGTCGTACGAACCAACAGCCACCAACACTGATATCTCAGGGTCTCAGCAGTCTCAGGCTCGCAGCACGCGTGCTGCAATTTTCATTTTAATAATGTTTTTTTTTTGTCGCGTCTAAGAAGAAGTGGTATTCATATCGAAAAACAAATCGGAAAAAAAAATCCTCTTAAGGAAAAAAAGATTGCTCAAAGGAGAGGAAAAATTAAGTGCATGTAACGGGAGTCGAACCAGCCCGTCCTACGCAGCCTCTACACACGAGGAACACACTCCAACCCTTTCAACAAACACGGAGGTACGAATGGAGTCGCGATTTTGACCAATTAACCAACGCTGCATCGGACGTAATGCAGAAGTAAATAATATTTTTATGTTTACGTCGTGTTTCTGCCACAAAGCGTAACATTCAATAAGGTTCCGTAGGTTACACAGGCCGTAACTTGTTTCAGTTACGACGGACGTATCTTTTTGGGTTCCGTCGGACGTAACGTTGCTCTTTATTTCGAGTTCCGTCGGACGTAACTTTAATTTGTATTTGGAGTTCCGTCGGACGTAACTTCAATCTTTCATAATGGGTTACGTCGGACGTAACTTTAATCTTCATATTGGGTTACGTCGGACGTAACTCAAAACATTGACGTAAAGTTACGTCGGACGTAACTTTAATTTTTATTTCGGGTTCCGTCGGACGTAACGCTAGACACTGCGTAATAACAATAATAATGATGGCAATAACTTACGGCTTCACTCACGAGCATTTATAATAAAAATGGGATGTGCCGGTTTTTTCTTTCTTTTTTTGTCTTCTGCAAGTCATCTTTTAAACGCCCCCTTTTGGGGTCCCCGAAAGGCGCGTGTTTTGCGTTTTAGCTGCGTGCAGAAGCTGTGTAAGGGGACCGCGCACAGATTTGCGTTTGACTGCTGCGACTGCGGATAACCAACATCCGTGCCTGGTATGCCGCGTGCTAAGCAACTCCTAGAATCTGTTGCCACGCTTCGTACGAAGCACGGATGTCTCGTTGACTCGCAGCCGTTTCTCGACACAACGCAGTAGAATGTGCTCAAACGCAACTCTGTGTGTGGGCCTTAATAAGAAACCAACATCCCCCAAGGCCGCTTCCATGCTACCGCAGCTTAAGAGAGCACTGACCGTGTTCATGTGTTTCTGCTAAAGAGCGAGTGAGTGTATTTTATGCGCCCAGCGTTATTCACCCACAGCTGTGTTGCGGGCTTTGAACCGACTCTTGCTGTTTCGTGTCTTTCTGTCTGCAGTATGCGTCGATTCAAAAGAAATGCGAGGACCTTTTTGCCAAGGACTACCTGTTCAGCGTAAGTTTTAGAAAATTTCGGGCAATTTTTATTTTATGGTGCCTCTTCAAGACTTTTCTGGAGTATGAGCTTGGTAAGGTGGCTAATAATACATTGCTTGCATTGATGTCATGTCGGCTGCCATTGCTCAGTACCATGTTCTTGTGCCCGTACCTTTTCCATCATACATTTGGCGTCTTTGAACCTGTTTTTCTCGACAAGGCTTGCCAAGAAAAGATTTGATTTTGCGAGATTTATGCTGCAGAAGGTAAGGGCTCAGGAGCATGGTATGGAGCAATGGCGGCTGCTACGGGGCCATGTGGCATCGCATGCAAGGCATATATATGGCAAAAGTGCTGGGAGATTTTCTGTTATAAATCTGGAGCATTTTTAGATTTTGCCAGCTTGTATTCTGGTCTAAACTGGACCTGCCAAATCAGTCCTGTTTGTGTTCTGTTGCATTATGTTTTCGAGCAGTGTAATCTCGGTCGATTTCGGTTGGAGCGTGCGTTGGAGCATTAATTTCTCGCACCTTCCTGAAGTTACGATCTCAAACTGGGCGTACCTTGCCCGTGCTTTCCTTGGCTTTGTCTCGGGTTTTGTCCCAAGACTACAGTACTTTGATATTGATGAAACTTTATTGTTACCTTCTCTATGTCATGTCCGTCATTTTCGCCCCTGCTTGGGAGTTTGGACTGGGCTGTATGCATTCCTTGAAGGGAAGCTAAGGAGCTTCTCGAAAAAAATGAGTTGGAAGTAAATTCTAGTGTAGTTTTACCCCGCGAACCCGAATACCTAAACCATATGCTGCGCAAGTATTTTTAAACGCGAGAAAATGCGAAAGCCAGCTGCACGTGACGTCATTGACGGATCTTTTGGCTGCCCAAGGCTAGGGAGGCGGGGCTTCAGCCCTATTTTGAAATTGCTCTTATGGCTCTCCAGCGCGTCGCATTGAAATATAGTTATGATATCTGTAATTCTAAAGGCCAAATGAACGCAATTCAAGCATTCTTTTCTCAAACGTAGAAGTGCCCCATCTTCCCTTTAAAGCACTGCACTTCCTAGCCGACTATGCTTTTTGCTATACGACTATTCGTGCGTTAGCATCAAGCACAGATCAAAGTTTCATCGCTAGCAAGAAGTCAGGTAGGTGAAAGGATAGCCATTTTTTCCCCAAGCTCTCGATGCGTCTTAGCGAAATTGCAGAATGAACACAGAGCAATCCGGGCTCTTCGCCCACCTAGTTGTCGTCGGACGAGCCATTTTCTCAACTGCTCGTGTACCGTAGGTTCAAGAGTCCTCCGCGGTGTTGTTGCGTTTGACGACACCTCTGACAACGCTCTCGCACGCCCCGTCCTTTACAGGTCATCAGCAACGAGCAGGGAACCCTTAACGGCGCATACCCGGCCAACATAGTCTTCCTAGAACAACCTCTGAGCGGCCACAACGCAGACCCTGTCATCAGGTGGGCGTGTTCGTTATTGCCGTCCACGCGCTGTGTTCTCGATTCGCTGCAAGATTGTGGAACTTTGAATTCCACAGTTGGTTGGGAGACGAAAGCAGGGTACAACGACTGGTCGTTTGTCGACGCGGGTATGATGCATGGATTGAGTCTCCAACCGGTGTGTTTATCATCGTATACTGCTCGTGCTTTGAAAGCGGTCTCGAAGTGACAACAAATTGCACATCTCCGACAGCCAGCGCGTCGTACCGTTTGACATCTCAATCTTGGCAATTGGTCGTACAAGTTTTGGCAGAAAGTATGAGGAAACTCTAGCGTCTCTTTTGTTGCGGCGGTCCAACTCGTGGCTGCTTTGGTTCTCATAGACTCGATGAGCCGAAGAGCGATGCTAAAACAATTGGGCGTTTGCCATAACCACCTCTGTTGCTGTGCCACTAACCAGGGTTGTAGCGAGCGGCGGCACTACGCGAGTGGGATGTCGTCGGGCAGAAATCGAGGGACCAGAAACGTGGATGTGGTGAACGCACGGGTTGTAGGCTTGTTCCAGGCAGTGTTGGGTAAAGTACTGTGCGCCTCAAACTTAACGCCACCACGGCATTTGCCATTTATGACAGTCCCTCCTGCGGCCGATTGAACTACGTGAAGAATGTCTGGGTTTGGGGTTTCACAAATAATGATTTTGTAGGGCTGGGTGTGGATTGCGTTTAACCCAATTAATGGATCGATTAATCTGTCTTGTTAATTTCCATCTAATATATTAAAAAAGCAAAAAATGAAAAACAAATGTTTTCTTGCCTTTGCTGAATAGGTGAGAATTGCCGCAATATACAATTTTGATTTCAAATCATCTTCGATGTGTACTTCATCACAGTTCAGACGGTCAATCTCAAATTATTACTGCAGCTGCATGGGGCAAAGAGGTTTGTTTGCATTCTCCGGCGAACGACGAAGTGGCCTGGACACGTGTAACCTTCTGCAATTGCCTGGAGTTAAAAATCTCACTTCCCTGCAGTTTTCTTTAGGCCAAGAATTTACCTACAGTTTGCCCTCTATCCAGGTGTACTTGTCCACATTTGGGTGGTGAAAGCGTTACATTTTTTACTCTTGGATTGTCAAAGTTTTCAATTAAAAACGTTAATTGCGATTAAAGCATTGATTAATTGGTAGGTTAATCGATCAATTGCCCAGCCCTATGATTTTGTGATGCAAATTTAGCAAGACCAAATTTGGGAATGTACTTTGAAGCCACGAGTTCCACTTTATTTGGAAAGTACCGGAAAAAATAGTTCCCAAGTATAGCACAACTACATACTTGGAGGATGTACTTCAAGTAAAGTACTCCAAAGTTTTCTGAGCCTACTTGAGGTAGTACTTTAAGTACAGTGTACTTAAGGTACTTCCCAACACTAGTTCTAGGTGTTGTAACACTGTCGAGGGGTTTGAACTGTCCATGCGTGGGGCACAGTGGGAGGGGAATCGAAGACTCAAAATGTTGCACAGTCTTCCTCGTGCATCCCGATGACATCTGGCCAAATGCGCTCAATGCTTTCTTTCCCAGGCCCTGCGCCTCTTCGACACCGCCCTGCGATGCGGCTCGCTTGCGGGAGCAAATCCTCAAGGCCCGGAACGCAAGGTGCCGGGCGCGCTTCCCGGTGCCGGTCATCCTCTACGAAGGAAAGGTGGGCAGACTTTGGAAACGGCCACCCATCCTCAGGCTTCTCTGGCCTTGCCTTTCTTTTTTTTGTTCGTTCGGCTTTGCAGATTTCGATGCACTTGGCCAATTGACCTGCGGACACTGATTTGAATTGAATCTGAGCCGCCCGATTTGAAAGCCCAGTGCAGCAGCAAAATCATAAATTTTGGTTGCGTTTTTAAGATTAGCTGGATGGGTGATGTTGATTGTCTTCCCGTGGTGCCGATCTGTCCTATGTTGCATAGTTTCAGGGCTCTAAACCTTTAAACTTTTTTATTCTTGCCCTCGGCTGCCAATGTTGCAAGATGCCTAATATGTGAGACTTCAGAAAGGCCTTCGTGTGGTGCTGCTATGCATTTGTGTTGAGACTAGTGTTCTTCTGGTGTTCATAGGATGCCAAATCGGTCAACCTGCCTTCGCAAATATGTAAACTATTTGTGGCTGCTGCTAGTTTCTCAGTGCCGGATTCTGACGATCGTGTTCTCTTGCGTAATTTTTTCCAGCGCATCTGTCGGTCGGCCACCCTTTCCAGTGGTCCAGAGATCTATGGCCGCTATGGTTACGATTATTTCTTCTCTGGTGCGTACCGGTACAACTTTCGTGACCCTTTTTTCATTTGTCCGTCTGGTTTCATTATTACGACGCTGACTCATTGTCGTAATAATGGTGATTCTAACAGTTCATATGGGTGCTCTTGGTTCTAAAACTTGCTGTAGAATGCAATGGTGACAAGGCTGAACACACTGTCTTGTTTCTCTAGTCCCAGTAGTTGTCCTCTAATTTGCTTCGCAGCTAAGACCTTCAATAAGTAATAGTGCTAGCATTCCAATTGACAAGGAGGAAGAGAAACTGTTACTATGCTGTGTGCGAGCTTTGTTCAACCTTTAGCTCATTGCAGATGACTGATTTTGTTGGTATTTCGTTGGTACGCTGGTACCAGCGATGGTATGCTGGTCCTACCGTTTGTAGAGTTGGTATGTTCGCGTGCGGTTCCGCCCTGCACAGTGGGCTGCCTTGGAACACTAAGGTTGTCAATCAATCCCCTACATGGTGCACGAGATGCGGTACCTAGCCGTGGGTGTCACCGATTTGGCTCGTAGCATTTGGTACAGCCCACCGGCTGACAGTGTTTTGTCCGACGCGCAGAGCAACCGCCCGAGGTGGACGTGGCAGCAGACTGTGCCTCGGAGTGTGGAAACGGTCACAAGGCAGAAGAGGGAAACGGCGCCCTCAGAGGAGTCGTCAATCAACCAGTCCTCTAGGTGGGTGGAGCTAGATCGGTCTACTCGTGGAGTATGTGGTCGTCTGCCGGCTGAATTTATGGGAAGCGATGCCGACACCTCCCGGATGAGGAAGCTATGGTGCTGAAACAAGCTCTGTGAGACCGCCAGTCGCAGCTGGACAGTCCAGCACTATAGATGCCATCGATTTCACAGAAGTCACCAATTGTTGCACAGCAGACCGTGATTATGTGTCGCCCCAAATTGCAGACCTTGTTTGCTCAGGTTTTGCCTCTAGAGTCTGTATGTGCATACTGCAGCAGGCTTCTTCCATGGAGCTCGGTTTGGGAGCAGACTCGCAAATTCCCATCTTCTGAGAGTCTGAAGATCCTGTCCTCCTTTGGCCCAACTGCAATTGTGGAGTCGAAAAGGTAGTAGGAACCAAGTTGTCGTAAATGGACTGGTGTGCATGTTGACGGCTGTGCCGATAGTCGGGACAATCGGCGTGGCTATATTTGCTCCTTTTTTATCTCTGGAGTTTATTATCTCTCTTTGATAGTCTGCTGTTTTTCTAGATTTGGAGTTGCAACCCGGCCTGTAATCCTCCCAAACTACTCCACAGCTTTTCGCCACAGTGTACAAAGTGACAGCGATAGCTTTATCGCGCATAGTGGCACACACTTCGATATGCATATCTCCTCCTTATTTACCGAATCACAACCAACACAGCCTGGTGTTCTCCGAAGCCCAAGAATAGACGGGTACTGTTAAGGGCAATGGGTTTCTTTTCATCTGATGGTGCACGCAAACAGTTCTTGGGTGAAGCTTTGTGAGGAACCACTCGTTTTCCTCGACTAGAGACGTTGATTTCCGGTGATGGGTCGTGGTGAAGCTTTCGAGGCATGCCACTAGGAAGTTTTGAATCGCGGATTTCTTTGTCGGTGTTGGATGTTCCAAGTGAGGTTTACATGTAAAGAGCCCGTTCACACTCTTGCGACCTCTTAAACCTGGGTTTCTTAAAACTTCTTAAACCAGAGGACACACTGACGCCATCTATTGGGTAGCAGTGTAAACTTGGCGGTCCGGCATATTTTTATTTCTCTCGCGCATTATCCTTTCTTTCTTGGCTCGAAAAACTTTTGTTAATGTTATAAACGAGCCTTTCTTATGGGTATTAGGCACATTTGTCCTCGGAAGTCCCGAAAAACCTTCGCTCTTCGGAAATGCAGTTCCAGGGTCACCGCATAGATGGCGCCACAATGTCGGTGTGTTCCCTCATTCTAAGAAATTTTAAGAAGTTTTAAGAGATCTCTTCTCTCTCGGTCGTACTCTGTGTCAAGAGTGTGAACGGGCCTTAAAGGGCAACTCCGCTCAATTCCGAAAAATTTAGGCTTACATGTGATTCCATTTCACAAAGTACTACTCAACAGCTCTACGTCTTCGGATTCGCGAAATGTTGAATATTATTTGTGTAATCTTAATTTAAACATCAGCCGATACCGAAACCGAAACTTCGGTTGCGTCAGGCAACATTGGTCTCGTGTCCTCAGAGTCATGGCCACGTCACGTCGAACCACGTGGTCTTGTGACGTTCGTAGGCGCGAGGTACAGGACACGCGACGCGGGTAGGTCGCTTCGCATGGCGAGGATGGTGATGGCCCGGGGGAGAGGGGGAAGGGGAGAACACGAAAGAGGAGAGGGGGAGCGGAGAAACCGGACATGCGATAAACGCGCAGGGCAGCGCAAACTAGCGCATCCGCGTTACGGTGATCACGTGGACGCCGTAGAGCCAACACCGGGAGGAGAAACTCATGACGTCATCGTTCAATTTCGCTCCGAGAAGTAAAAACAACCAAAACGTGAGAATGACGTAGTCATGCCTTTGGCGTAGTGGTTCAACGTTGGCCGCTCCAACCCCGTCGCATTGACTGCGCTGACGATTGCGCCTCACGTCGCACGCTAGAGTTGGCAGATTTCGGCGACTTGGCTCGTTTGAAAGTTTGCTGGCCAGTTTATTAAATATATAGACGGAATTAGATCGTAATATTTGACATGGGGTCTTCCTATATGATACTGAAGAGGGCTGCATAGTTTTCTAAATATCAAAAATGAAGCGGAGTTGCCCTTTAAGTGACAACACTTTTGGGAGGTTTCACAGTGCAGGCAGGCATCTTTATAATTTAACAACGCGTCCTTCACAAACTCTCTGCCTTACCCCTTAGCGCTGCTTCCCAGCGGCATTTGCGACGTCTGTGTTCTGCCAGGCAGAATACTCGTTTCGTCGCCGAATCATGTGACCGTATTTAACCAGGCTAGTTCTCTGGTTAAAGCCAGAGAGGTCTCTTTGTTGAGGGATGAACTGCTCCGTTTAAATATTGTCGCATGATTTGATGTCTTGGTTTCCTGCCAGGTGCAACGTTGATGTTGTGATTGCAGCAGCAAAGCCCCCATAACAGCTATAACTGTATTAATAATAGACATGACTGTAGTTCTCGTCGCAGGCAGTACAGTCTAGCCCGTTTATAACGAAGTCGGCGGGAATTGAAAATCACTTCGCTATATCCACTATTTCGTTATATCCGAACTAAAGGAAAAAAACAACAAAATTGTTCACCTGGGGGAACGTGTTTATTCCTTCTGCAAGAAGCCATCTAGGGTTCCCTGCACGCTGTTCGCGAGCGAGCGTTTAACGATCGCGGCCTCAAACTTGTCGAACTGCAGATCAAAGCTCGGATCGGAACCTCCGAAGTACATTCGCAGCACGTCGACCGCAGCAACGGCTGCTCCCGAGGTCACTGGCTGCGAAATGCGACCGTCGTCACAATCGTCGTCGGAGGCAGTGTCATCGGCACTTTCGTCCACGACACTCTTGGCAAGGTCCTCGGTGGACACGTCCTCCGTAGCGACGATGTCGTCATCGGCAAAGGCGAAGTCCATGTGATCCAAGCCGGGAGGCACGAGGTCGACCTTGCTTGCCGTTTCCCAGAGCCGCCCCAAGCACGTCGCCGCTGCGTCACCATCAGCGGCTGCTGCTCCGTTTCCGGCAGGACTCTCGTCAGCACCGCTGCTCCTCGAAAAGCCACCTTTCTGGAAGCAGTGGAGGATGGTCTGTGGCTTAACGTCCCTCCAGGCTCCGCTCGCAAAGAATATGGCCTTCTCCAACGGGACCTTCAGGCTGGCTGGGTCAACGGCGGTGCGGATGTCAATCAGCAGGCGCTCGATCACTCGGCGCCGGTAGTGGACTTTGAAGTTTGCAATGACCCCTTGGTCCATCGGCTGTAGCTTCGCGGTCGTGTTCGGGGGCAGGAACAGCACCTCGACAGCACTCAGATGAGCATTCACGTGATGAGCGCTGCAGTTGTCCAACAGAAGCAGCACCTTGCGCTTCTTTTTGTCCATCGCCTTGTCGAAGTCGGTGAGCCACTTTGTGAAGATGTCTCGCGTCATCCAGGCCTTCTTGTTATCGCTATACGCTACCGGCATGGACAGCACCTTAGCGAACCCCCGTGGCTTCTTCGCCTTTCCTATGATCAGCAGATCGCGCTTGTCCGAGCCGTCCATGTTCGAACAAACGAGCACCGTAATGCGGTTCTTGCTATTCTTGCCTCCCACACATTTGTCAGACTTGGCCGCTAGTGTTTTCGCTGGTAGCAGCTGAAAAAACAATCCGGTTTCATCGGCGTTATAGATATCCTTGTCGGCGTAAGTTCCAAGGATGCGGTCCAGGTTCTTTTCCATCCACTTCTGGAGTGACGGATCGTCAACGGACGCGGCCTCACCGACAATGTTCTTGCACGTGATGTCGTGCCTGTCTTTGAACCGCTGCAGCCATCCGGTTCCTGGCTGGAAGTCGTCGTGGTGGAGAGCGAAGCCCAAATCCCTTGCTTTTTGTAGCATGAGCGGTCCACTCAGCGGGATGTTCTTCGCGCGGGCATCCACGAACCACTTGTAAAGCGCCGCTTCTACGTCGGGGTAGGTGGCACCTCGGATTCGTTTTCGGTCACCGCCGCCAACGTCGTCATCCAGAACGGCGTCGATCTTGCCGGCGTTCTTGATAATCGTCGACAAAGTAGACTGCGCGATATCATACTTTCGCGCGATATCGGTCTTCTTGACGTTCCTACGGACTTCGTCCAAAATGGCGCGCTTCAGCTTCAGGGACAGCACTTTCCTTTTTCCCGCCGACGTCCCGGGGCTCGCGGAACTCGACATGGTCGACAAATCGATGATTCAGAAGAATCAAGGGGCAGTCCGAGTCTTTTCCGTGGAATTCTAACACTAGTGTAAGTCCGTTGTCCAAAAGTTGTCGGGGGAAGTCAGGATGGCAGAAGCAGCAAAGCGGTCAGTACGATACGAAAAGCAGAGAACGAAGAATGATAATGACGAGCGCACCCCTTGCCCGTGTCGCGGTGTGTTCGAAACTCCAAACGATACGACTCTGGAGTTGGCATTGCACGACGCCTGCACCTTGCGCGAGAGTTACGAGTGTCACTCGCGAGTACACGAACGACGCTACCGCGCGTTAGCTACCCCAGCCGACTCCGAGTTAATCTGGCGACTCCAGCGACTGTACCCGTCACGTGACTGCAAAAGGAGAGAGAGAGAGAGAGAGAGACGACGACGATTGGCCGCATCTGTTGTCAGCAGTTTTTTTTTTTCTTGTTTGTTTTGAAAAGTTTCAAGGACACGGCGGCGCATGAGGTGGTGCGGTGAAGCAATCTTATAGGAGCTACGCGATAGGGAGAGCAGACGACGCTGCGGAGGCTGCCGGCAGCCGAATTTTGAGCAGTTTTTTGCTTAAAATTTACCAAAAAGGTCGTAAATTATTCTGATTGCTAGATATTTTATCCGCTCGGCACGAAATTTGTCTTCGTTATATCCGCTGAGGCTTTTTTATTTACTTCGTTATAACTGGACCCAAATTGCATTAAAAATGCAGAAATGGGAATGGGAAATCCAAATCCCTTCGTTATAACCGCTATTTCGCTATAAACGGGTTCGTTATAACCGGGCTAGACTGTAGTAGGTGAACACTCGCCGGTGAACAAACTGTTTGTTTTGCGCAGTGACTGGCAGCTGTTCACCAAAGTGAGGAAGGAAGACATCCGTCTGCTTCAGATAATGTCTGTCAACCTTATCTGCGACTTCATGGTGGAGAAGAAGAAAGTAAAGATGTGGATGAAGTGAGTGTTTTCCGCAGTCTCGCTACCACGCGGATTTTATGGTCTCGTTCGTTGAGTAAAGGTCCGTCCTTGGACGTCGTATGTCCTACCCCTTTAAAAAGATTTGCTAAAAATTTCATGTGTACGTGGGAAAGTGTCGGTCCTCTAGCTGTCCAGCTGAAAAAAGCTGCTAACATTCAAATTTTGAAATTCTCGAATTCCTGGGTGAGATTGTGGGACATAGAGGGGGCAGCTCTAAAGGGTACTTTTTGGATTGCAATTGAGTGCAAGGGGGAAGCAGTTGTTGCCAAGCTTCAGTTGTTTGAGACATTGGTCTTGTCTCTGCTGCGTCGCACAAAAGAGACCCCCTGTCACTTCAAGACTGGACTTTAGCTCCGTGCCTGGTTTTTGTTTGTTCTCAGCGTGACTTCATCAGAGAAGGTGGACAAGGAGAACCGCTACAACGACTTCGCCATCCTCGCGCTGCCTTACCCAGGCAAGTTCCTCTAGCCTTGTTGGAGAGTTAAAGAACATTTGGCAGCTTACAAAA
>JAZHYW010037507.1:0-16784 GCA_037355805.1 Ixodes ricinus
CCTTGGATCATCTTAAAGTTGTATTTCCTAGGAATGCTGAATTTACAAGATTAAAACATAAATATTTCTTCAAGAAGCGAATGTGTACAGGCGAATTGGTTAGGAAACATCATAATCTAAAACCTGAGACACGGAGGGAATAAAATATTTCCTCGTGTCTCAGGGTTTAGAATATAAAAATATTTATTTTTAGCACAGCTTCTTTATTGGGTTTATTTAAAACGAAACTAACTTAGACGTAAATCAGTACGCCGGTTCAAGAGTCTCTACGATTTGCAAAAATTTCTGAGTTTTCTGATCTTTAATGAAATGTTCTGTGTGTGTGTGTGTGTGTGTGTGTGTGTGTGTGTGTGTGTGTGTGTGTGTGTGTGTGTGTGTGTGTGTGTGTGTGTGTGTGTGTGTGTGTGTGTGTGTGTGTGTGTGTGTGTGTGTGTGTGTGTGTGTGTGTGTGTGTGTCTGTGTGTGCGCGCGCTGTGGGACAGATTTGTTAGAGTAAAGCAGGTTGTACTTTCTCCGCTTTGAAATTTAAATTCGTGAAATTTAAGAAATGTGCATAACAATTCTAGTTTAGTTGAAACTGGTTTATTCACAGGCACGAGCTCAATAGTAAAATGCTTGGAGACAACATATCGTGTCCTACGCGAGAGAGATTTTGGGGCAAAACCGGGAGATGGACTTTCTCACTGGAGAATGCTGAATCAAGTGGATTCAATGTTCCTCGGTCAAAGTTAATTCAGCTTAATTATTGAGACTTGCCGCCAAGCTAAAGAGCAGTCCTCATTCTTTGTGAGAGATATTTTTTTAGAATTCCGTCCTGGTCGGAATAAATCGCCGTCCCCATGCCACTTTTGCAGCACGCGTCTTAAATATTTTTCGGATGTTTTGTCATTTTAATGCGAATGCATTAAAGGAGTCATGAAACGGCTTTTCCAACTTTTTCCTGTTTAGCTTTCCTCCTCAACTCCATAAACCGCGCATTCTACCAAACAGTTCAAGAAGACGGCAAGAGGGGGAGGCCCCCTCTCGCTCGGACTCCTCGCTTGTCTAATCCGGACACATCCATTCTCCCCCCAGAAGATTGAAGCCGTCGCCCAAAATCCAAGGGCCAAAGTTGCTTTCCTCATCTTCGTTCACTCCCGAAGCTGACAGTGCTGTGGAAGCTACGTGCTCCTTAGGCCTGCCACACTCTGCCACGTGATCACGCTTTCCCTCGCGCATACCCACGCGCAGAGAATTGTGAGGTCAGATGGAGCAAAGGCCGAGGCGGCTGGGATTGGTCCGGCAAGCGCGTAGCTTCCACCACGAACACAGCTTAGGGGTGAAGGGATTAAGTGAAGCCCCGGTGTCGTGTGTGACGTCTCGTTTGGGCCCGGCGACGCGCTGCGGGGGCCTCGACGACGCGCTGCGGGTCCGCGGACGTATCACAGAGCAAAGGCAGCGAGCTTACGAAGGAAAGGTAGGAGGTACGAAATAGTCCGCTGGTTTAAATTTTTCTGCACCGAAAGTCAGGCTTTTGACTTCTACTTTTTTTTTCTTTTGGCCCACTGAACGATGTGCTATTAGTAAAATACCAATATAAATTGATATATTGCAGTCCAAAATTCGTTTCATGGGTCCTTTAAAGGAGCTGTGCAACAGTTTCGGAAGGCTTTGCTTAAATAATTGTGGAAGTTGATGCCTTACATTTCTGAAGTGAACTAGAGAAAACAGATTTTGCCTGAATACCCTAGTTTTTATTTTTTTAAAAATGAAAAAGATCCAGGTTCTTGCCACCTCTCAACTCGTACATCGTCTTCCGGGTCACGTGCGCAGTGACGTGGATGGGGTAGGCGCGGGGTTCCGGTAAAGCTCTCTAGAGCCATCAGTGAGCAGCGAGAACTCATCCGCTCGCGACCCCGTGACCCCGTGCTGGCGGGCGCAGCGAGAACAATATGGTGGAAAGGAGTGAAAGTTTCATCCGGGTCCGGCCACACCCGTCCGGTTGTGTGCCCCTCCCCTCCGGCTTGGGGCTGGCTGTTCACGGTAGGCAGAAAGAGCCGGCGGTTTTGTAGACCTAGGGTAGATGGCGCCACTAACACTCCGTATAATAAAAGTTTTTGTCGATGATTACCAGGGGTTTTGACGCCTTTATATTTATGTTGGAACGACAAGGTTTATAGAAAAGGTACCTTTTTGTCGAGCAGGTATTCGCACAACTTGCTATCTTTCTACAAGACCCCCATTGACGTCACGCCGCGTGTTTCTCATGGCCACCGCTCGCGGCTGCGGGTCGGGGAAAATTCTAATTTTTTGCCTCGTGATTACGCGGCGGAATCGCGACATTTCGAAGGAAGGAGGTGTGTTTTCTGTCCTTTGCGACAAGATAAACAATGTCAAAAGTAGAAGATGCCAATTTCTTTCAACGTTAAAATCGTTGCACAGCTCCTTTAACTGTCTCATGGAGCGAGGCTGACGTCATCAGTCTGAAGCGCAAAAACGGCAGATAGGGTTTCCTTCGGTTCCATTGGCTGGCGCGCGTCGACGGGGCTCCCATTGGCCGCTGCGCTCGTCAGTTTCCCCGACCGCTCACCCCATGGCGCTGCATGTCCATCAGCGCTAGGAGTGCCCTCATTGCTGCTGACCGCTGCGCGCGGCGGCCAGCAACATTGAGAGCACTCTAATCAGCGCGGGAGCGTCCGAGGTCACCAGGGGACAGTGTTGGGAAGTACTTCAAGTACATTGTACTTAAAGTACTACTTCAAGTAGGTTTAGGAAACTTGTACTTTACTTGAAGTACATTCTCTGAGTATGTACTTGTACTTTACTTGAAGTATTTTTTTCGGGTACTTTCCGAGCAAAGTACAATTCCCGACTTCAAAGTACATTCCCGAAATTTGATTTTGTTAAATTTGTATCACAAAATGATGCTTTGTCAACTCCGAAGAATTACTGGGAGGGATATTGTATATACTTTCACCAGAAACGTGAGCAGACGAGGCATAGCTCCGCTTGTTCTGGGGCGGCTTTCCAGTAGCTTTTCGAACTCTCGCTACTTCTCGGTCGGTCAGCGTAAGCGAGGAGGCTTCAAATATTATGAGAGCAAAATAATTATAACCTAGCACCTGAAACTGTGGTGCGGAACAATTAAACTTTCAAGTCGAAGAAAAAGACAACAGAGGAGAACGTCACAATGTTTTGAGACATTCTCTTTTGTCTTTTCCTTCGACTTGAAAGTTAATTAATTTTTTCGCACCCCAATCTCAGGTGTCACATTATGATTAATTATCACCAGCTCGCTTTCACACTCACTGTTTTTTTTCATTAAAGAGAGGACACTCCTCTATGAGAGGATTGCTTGCGGAAGCTACGGGGCTGACGTCATACTCTCTCCTAGTACATTTAACCCCCTTCGGTGCAACAATCCAGTGCAAGGGGCGCCAAATTCAGAAGAGGGACTTCTGAATTTGGCTCCATTCCTGAAGATAACTACTCTGTGGCCACTTGACTTTATCAAATATTCGCCGCTGTTTTTTGAAAATAGGTCATGCACACCTGATTACCCCTGGGCAATGCATACCAGTTAAAAATCACTGTATAGGGGAATTAAAGGACATCATGAAATATTGTGTTAAAATACTTGTACTTTACTTTTAAAGTACATTGTAATTATAGTACTTTACTTCAAGTACATTGCAAACAGTGTACTTACTACTTTACTTAAAGTACATCACGTATCACTTACTTTGTACTTTACTTGAAGTACCTTTTAGATGTACTTACCCAACACTGCCAGGGGGAGCACACGCGCCGACCGGCGGCGAAAGGGACACGTACGCAGCAGACGAAAAAGGGAGCGGACGATCGGCTTGCATGCTTTCGCATTCACAACTCAGGCAGGAATGCTTAGGTGTACCTAGATCTTCTTTGCTGCACAACACGCGGAGACGGTCAGCTAAGCACAGGGCCATCCCCAACTTTCTTGGACATCACGCCTCGGCGCATGGAGTAACATGAGAATTTCTACTGAACAGCAACAAATATATCAATGTTCCCCGGAAATCTTTTAGATAACAATCATGACATATAAATACGCAGTAGCAAAACATTCGATTGTTTTTGCATTGAATCCTATGCGCCCCATTCACAAAATTGTCAATTTCTGCTTTCCCGAAAAAAGATCGTAATGTTCCCAAAGTCTGTGATTGCCTGAGTATCATAGAGTGCAAATCAATTAGAATTTTGATATTTTATCGACACCATTTTATTCCAGCTACTCTTGTTGCCATATGCAATAAACTGTCGCCAAACCGTTTTTTTTTGTTGTTGTAATTTTGTGGGAATTTTGCACACACGCTTGCTATTGGCGACGTGAGCGATCGAAAGCGTCGCTGTGGTCGGCCCACCACAATTGGCCGAATGCTGACTATGACGTCAGCAAAGGATGTCTCATCGACGGAAATAAGAGGAATGTAAGAACTTCAATTTTGACGGTGTTGGCAATGTTGCTTTGAGAGCGCTATGATTTCAGGCTTCCACCATGCCCATTACAAACACCATCAAACTTGTTGTTCACAAGGTAATTACGTCATGAAAGGTAACCTAACGAGGGCGCCACCGAAACATCTCGCCGCTAATACTTTGTTTCAGCTTACGATGGATCGCAAAGGGAGGGTGTCACATGTCCTTTCGGTTGAGCTGAGCGACGCGAGACGCACGAAGCCACGAGACAGGCCCGTGTAGCTCGTAACATCGATGTCGGTCTCTGCTTCAATGTACCTCTGTGACTGTACGGCAACCTTCGCCAGAACCGGCCGCGGGGGGGGGGGGGCGACTTGGGTGGTCGCCCAGGGCGCCGTCACTAGGGGGCGGCGCCGCGACCCCCTTGGAAATTCTTTCAGCTTTTTTTTGTTTATTTGAACACAGGGCCCTTCGTTTTTGCAATGCGGTTCTCGTCTGACGAAACGCCCGTGTTGGTTCACTACTCGCACAACAACGTGATGGCGTGCCTAGTAGATAAGGGCGTATAAAAACGTGGGGGGGGGGGCACGGCCGGAGTTTTTAGCGCTTGATGGTGTGAGGCCGGCCAGTGTTGCCAGATCGGGCTATATATAGCCAAATCGGGCTACATTTTTTCTTGTTGGCGTCAAAATTTCGTGGTTGGCTATGTGGCTATTTTGGGCTATTTCTAAGAATGTGGCGAACTTTTGTCGAACCTCAGGTTCGACGCCGAACTTTACAGGTTCGGCTTGTTAATTTTCGTACTTTTAATCAGTTTCGAAAAAAAATGTTCCTCTTTTGGCTAGTTGAGAGGAGAGGGAAAGGAGAAAGGCTTCAAACTTCTACAAACTTCGGCGTTCTCCACAATGCGCAGTGAAGCAATGCTTGCAGAGTTCAAGCGGTCTCCCTGCAGCGCAGTGGAGCAAACCAAACAGATTGCACCTATTACGACAGGCCCGGTAGCCCGGACGTAGACTGAACTCTCCAAATACTGCTTTGGTGCCCATTGTGAGAGAATCCTTAGGCGCCCAGGTTTGTAAAAATGAGAAGTCCGCAGTTTCGCCGCTAAATAATTGACTGCCTTCCAGTCGCTGCCCACCCCAAGAAAGGACAACAGAATCAGAAATAGCGTGAACATGAATGGGTGACACTAATATTCTTCACAAAGAAAAAGAGACAGGTGGGATATTGGTAAGGACCTCAGATATTGGGGTTCTGGTTTGAAACATCCAGTGTTCTGACTGTTCTCCTTCTGTATTTCGTTCTTTTACTGTATGATCATATCTCCCGGGCTTCACAATAAAGCTGTCTTTGTGTGTTTTGTACTTCTGAAAACCTACGAAGGAAGGGCCAGTTTTGTACAGATTTTCATCATTCCGAAGCTTTTGTTTGAAAAATTCACAAGTAACATAATGTACACAAAAGGACCTGAGGGTTGAAACAGATTGTAACGTGTATGTATGAGTGTGAGAAATTGCCATATAAGGCTTAAAAATCATTGTTTTTAGTTTTAACTATTTTGGGCTATCTTTTTTTTACGGCTTTGGCTATATATTTGGTTCATACCTCCCAGTCGTATGGCTGTTTTTTTGTGGGGCCATCTGGCAACACTGAGGCCGGCCCTGACCTTCCCCCTAGCCACCATACTTCCCCTACACCTTCGAGTGATGTTATGCTACTCTTGAAGCGTGAATACACTCAAAACAGCCCGCCCGTCTTTTTTTTTTTTTTTTTTTTTCGCCATAAGCCCGGGAATTATTTTAAGGGTCTTTGTTTCAGAGTTGCCGACTCTGACGCAGAATTAATGTTTGCTCCCGCTCGGGTTTGCTGTCTATGCTGAAATCGCCAGTGTTCTCGAGCACGTGGTCAGAAAAATTCGTGTAGCACATCTCCAAATCTTCACAGAACGAAACCCTAAGAAGACACAATTTTAGGATCGCATCCGTACAGACAGAGGTTGCAACTCTTCTTGGTTACAACCACTGATCTCAATGACAATTGCTGGATCGCGTTTGCCCGCTCCGCGAATGCGGTCACTGGCGGCCATCTTTAGGTAGAGTTATATCACTCCTCTAGCCAAGATACAGCTGCTGCAGCCACTTTGGCAGCCGCCATCATCCATTCATGTCAGATGGCATTTTGGCAGTTGTGGTCACCGTTACTTTGGTTGTGGTGGCAGGCTGCCATCAAAATAGCGTGGGTGATATTTCGTGATTGATTGAAATTGTTTGACGAAACATGTTTTTAAAATCCGGCGTGAACGGTAGCCCGGTCTTCGAGGACCCGGTAAAAGTTTCATGAAATCGCACAGCACCGAGGAAAGCAGCACAGCACGCATCAAAAGTCGCATCGAAAGCAGACGCCGGTACGTAGTCTGCTTTCGATGCGAGCTGCGCTGCTTTCCCTTCGTGCTGCGCTTTCGTAGAACTTTCGGCGGGTCCTCAAAGATGAGGCTACGGTTCACGCCGGGTTTCAAGAATTTGCTTCGTCGAACAACCTCAATGAAGCACGAAATATCACCCACGGTACAGTGTACTAGATCTACGGCTATTTTGTATGGCAGCCTGCCGCCATTGCGCTGTCCGCCATATTACTATGATGGCTAGAGATGATATAACTCTACCTAAAGATGGCCGACCATGGCCGCATCCCGGTCCATAGGCAGAGCTGGTTAAACGCGATCCAGCAATTGTCATTGAGATCAGTGGTTACAACTTACAGCACAACTTACAGTAAGCGCGAATGTGCTAGTCAGTCGCTGGTGCAACGCGCAGTTGGTAAACTCCCACGGAGGGCGTGACTCAGCCGGGCTAACGAGAGGGGCTTTAGGCTACGGGCTCTGAGCCACGCTGCTTGAAGCGCCAACCTTCTTGCTCGCTGCGGCGCGTCTTGCAACAGCAGTTCAAAACACGGCCGCAGCGGGCAGGAAGGATGACGCTTCAAACAGCATTTCCGAATCTACGGGCTATCAGTGGAAACTGATGTGTGTCAGCGCGTGTCTTAGAAGGGATCACGCTCTCTGTGGGAGTTTGCCAACTGAGTTGATCGAGTAACGTTGGGTCTAGGGCTCAGCCTTGGAATGTCACGTGTAAACAACGAAGTATTATGAACACAAACGGCGCAAAGGACGAGGACTGGTAGAAGTGGACAGGACTAGGGATGTCGCGAACTTTTGTCGAACCGCATTTTTAGGCCGATCTTCGGGGTTCCACTGGTTCGACGAACCTTCGAACTTTTAACCAGATTCGATTCGACTGGTTCGACTTCGTGGACAGTGTGGCCAGACCCCCTTTGGATCCGCCACTGTTATAAGCGGCCCACCCTGACAAACGCTCGGAGACCAGCAGCGGAGATCACGTCACATCCGGCGCAATCGTGACGTAGTCTGTCTCGGGATTAGCAAAGCTGCGGCGCGGCTGATCGTCGTCAGGACAAGTCAAGAAGGTAGGGAGAAGTTCCTCCCACAAGCGTGACGCGCCCGTTCCAAATCCCTCTGCAGTCGAAAGAATTCACTGGAAACATTGTTTCACTTCAATGGATAGATAATGGACACAGAGTGGTGCCAGCTTGTCTTCGCCCCCCCCCCTTTTTTTTTAAGAAAGCGACCTTTGTATTCATATAAGGGGGAACCGAGCCCCTGAAAGCGGCCTTTGTATCCATCGAAGGGGGAAGCTGATCCCCGAAAGTCGTATTTGTTTCCATCGGAGGGGAAAACTCTAATCTCCCTCTCGTGGCTTCCACAATGCTAAGTCAAAGGCGAAAGATAAAGCAAATATGTACAGAAAGGCAAGACCCTCCTCGCGCGTTGGCCGCGACGTCACGGAAATGGTGGGACGCTATTGGATGCGGAGGTGGCGGATGGATATATGATTCCCGTTGAGGGGCATTTGCCGCTACCTTCTTAACCTTTATCCTAGCCGTTCCACAGCCGCCCAAGCAGCGAAGCACGCCAGCCATCGGGCCACCGCAACTAACCGCAAATCTGCTTTTGTGCGAATTTTGAGTGACGGGTTAATCTTCTATAATCTTGTAGAGGGAGAATATGACGTCTGGGACACACAAAAAGAGTCCTGTTGAGTGGGGAGTTCCTCCCTCTCCTCTTCTCTTGTGCTGGCCGTAGATGTGTCGGGATGACGTCAGGCGAAACATTAATCGTCCCTACCTGTCAAGGTTCTTCGGGCATTGCAAACTAGAGTGCCGAGATCCATCACGTGAGGAGGAAAGCATCCGGCGCCGTGCAAGAAAGCCACCTTTACGGTCGCTCCGCCGACTTTCTCGCGCCCCGGCGTATGTTCCCCTGCTTTCCGCCTCCTTTTCCTCCTCTCCTGTTTTCCATGTGCGGCGGCGTGCGGCGCCGCTATTTGCCAAATTTAGTCACATGAGGAGCAAAGCATCCAAGGACAGTGCGGGAAAGCCGGCTGCTACGGCCACCCGCCGAGGCTGGCAACTTGCGCAACGTCTGCTACCTGTCTAGGTTGCTAGACCGGGCATGCAAACCAGGCTTTAGCGACATCTACCAGGTGCTCTTTGCTAATTATTTAATTTGTTTTAAAATTCCTTTTCTTGTCTTTTTTAACAGGATTGGTGTGTCCGATGTGATACTGCCGAAATTTCGTTGTAGTACCCCTTTTTAAAGGCACCGACAGCCCCTCAATTTTTTTTTTTGTCAGGCGATTTGTTATTGTGTTAGAAGACAATTCAATCAATATTTTGCTACAGCGTCACAAATATTCTAATAAACTGCCCGAAAACGAAACCGAAACTGGACTGGGGAGGAAGAAGAAATATTGGAGGAGAAGAGATTTGGCGAAAAAAAAAATTACGTGGCTGTGCAACTTTTTTTTTTTCCAATTTGCAGCTTTTTGGAAGCCACAAAAATGAATATAATATTTCTTTCCTATTTTTAATATTGTGTGGTGCCTTCGCCGACCCACGACTTTGATTATATTTGGTACCATAAAAAACGGCGCGTGACCACAGAGAAAAGAGTGAGAGCGACTCGAACCGAGTCAGTTCTCGATCGGCGGTTTTTCGGGCGGAAAGAAAACAAATTGCGAGCCGCGAATAGTTTTCTGTGGTAGTTGGGCTCTCATATTTCATGTACAAATAAAAACCTTGGCGAGCATAAATACCCTGTCAGTGCCCTCTTTATACAAATAGCCGACCAGTTCATTTTGTAAGAACATAGTAACAAATAAGAAGTTCAAAGTTCACCTGTGTTCAGTTCAGCCGTGTTTATCCATTCCCCCGCCGCCCCCGCCATGATCTCCGCAGCCTCCCGGAGAGGCGGCGCCAGCGTCGCCCCAACACAAACAAATCAACGCGGAAATGGCCGCAGTTCATCCGGAGCCCGCAGAAACATTGCCTGCGGCTGGGAGATACGTTTCGATCCCAGGACGGGTCGCAAGTGAGTAACAGCCGTCCACAGATCCCCGAGCATTCAATTGTCAGCGGTACCGCTAATCGACGGTCACGCCCGCAATGCAATCAGTTCAACTGATATACCTTCCACCTGATCGATCTACTGAACGCACAAACGGTTGCGCTGTTCAATCTCTCCTGTCTGATCTGTTCCATTCAGCGTCATCCGGTGGTTAATCATCGGTCGAACGAACAGCCGTGAGTAATTGCATATGCCCATTGCATCCAGGAAGCAACCAGATATGGTACTGTATCTCCCGTGCTGGTTTAAAAACTTTATCCCGATGATATCGAGGTCATTGGCTGGCGCCAACGCCGCCGAACTGCGCCCTCTCCGCCAGAACTGTCAGCCGCAGTACTGAAAGGTCAGTGGAAAGAGTAACGGCCTGATGATAACTTCCAGCACGCCATCGTGTGTTTGAGCGGCCTGCTGGCGGTGGTATTCCCTGGCGAATTCAGAGTGGTCAATATTACCATTATTACCAGAGAGTGAGGGCCGCGTTAATGCCCTGACGGACCGAAAGGACTCCGATCGAATAGCGCCGCAGAAACGCGTGAGCGGCGGTTACTTTCATTAGCCGAAGAATACTTCATAAACCGTTAAAGAATGACAATACGCCACTATAGAAGATCCCGCGAGATACCAGCATGAGTAATTAGGTTTGATATAAATGCCATATTGTTTGCTGTATTAAAAATACCTGTTATTAATAATTTGAACAATAAAGAGATCATCAACGCACAATTCTTCGAGTTGACCTAACGATGCCCTCTGCGTCTGTCATCGAGAGCACACTGTAATAATGGTAAAGCACTTAGCTCCCATAATTTTACCCCATTCAGTTTTTAAATCATCTCTAATCTTTAAATATCCGTTTGTATTTTATATTTTAAATAAGGCCATAATACAGGGATTGCCTTCCTGTCGGTTGGGCAAGAGAACGCAATGGAAATTAATTTGTTTGAATATCTTCGAAAAATATTGAGAATCTTTCTTGCAGTATAGTCGAAATAATCATTTCATCAACTACATTGAAACAATCTGTCATTACAGTAGTAGCCATTAAATTAGATAAATTGTACAAGACAGATAGATAAGCGTGGCGCTTCCTCCACCTTCATTACCAACCATAAGGATTGCCATAGTAAGCATTGACTTCCTTCGCGAAGAATTTATTTAGTATACATCTTCAGATTTAGTGTTGAAATCGCCAACCCAACCAATATACTTCATCGACCTTTAATAGTCTCATAGTCCCTAAGACTGAATGGCATCAGGTATTGTTGTTGCCTCAACCTTTCTTCTCGGCTTTGACAGCACCAAATCGAAATGAAATGTTAATATCTTTTCTGTTGGAAACCAACTTTCATCAGTAATCAGCAGTAAACCTTGATGTCGTGCAATACAGTGGCAGCAATTGTAATGTAGCCACTTCTAAGAAAATCAACCAGATTAGAGATAACCAGCCAGCTTCATCACTTCAGTTTGCTTGAGACTGTATCGACCGCCAAAATTTAATTTGCCAGCCTCCAGGTATGTGGATCGCTTCTCCTGCAGGTAAAGGCAAGGTTATTTACCTGTTGAGCGGCGTTCACCGGGCGCAGGTTATGCGCGAGCGCGTGACGCCCAGTTCGCTTTGTTGTTGTCTGTTGTGGTTACCTTTGCTCTTCGAACTTCACCTCTTTTTATCCGCTGAAA
Source organism: Ixodes ricinus (assembly GCA_037355805.1). Classification (NCBI taxonomy): domain Eukaryota; kingdom Metazoa; phylum Arthropoda; class Arachnida; order Ixodida; family Ixodidae; genus Ixodes; species Ixodes ricinus. The sequence continues at coordinate 11,597 of JAZHYW010037507.1, forward strand.
CGATAGCCGTTCACCGCCCGTCAGCCTTCAGCTCTTCCATGATGTCTGTTCAGGCAACGGCGATATTCTTCACCACCTTTCAAGAAACACTAATAAACTTAAGAAAGTCAATAGTCCGATTCATCGTACAACTGATAATGACATTTTAAGATCCTTGTGCCTCTTCCATCCATACATTTTTGAAAGTCAACTCAGACTAAACATCAAAGCAGATCTCTTTCATTTTCATTTCAATAACGACGCACTGATTATTAGAAAACATTCTTCGTCAATTTTTTAATAAGATTTTGTGAGGGGAAGAGACTTGAGAATACTGATGCCCAGAAAACGATCAAATGGTGTTGTAAAATGATAAGAATTTGTTTGGGCAGCGTGTTGTGCCATAGCAGATAGCGGCTCAAACCAAAGGCGTACTTTTCCACTTTATTTTTTTCCATTCAGCAGAATTAAAGCACAATTTATAAGAACGAATCCAGCAGTATTTATCTCGACCTGCAAGAAAATGTGGCCTGAAGGTACTAACGATATCAGGAATGCACACGGAGTAAACACAAATTTTTTACCATAAACATTAATCAGAATAAACGTAGAAGGCCGAGCCTTAAAATGTTTCGCTTTATCCATGTTACATACAGGTTTAATTAAAATAATTTAGAACACCACAGCATAAACGGAAAGAAAGAATTCTGTGAGAACAAGCCACGACTACAGAACAGTGTACCACTAAAAGGGAGAAGAAAATCCAGTCATTTAAAATCATTAATCACTTTTTAGCATCAATTATTTATTATCCCATTATTATAGAAGATATCAACATACGGCGAGACAATAAGCACCAAGACTCATCAGCGTCTCTTTGGCAACAAAAATTTAACTGGTTGTTGTTGTTATTTCACCAACTGCCCGGAAAGAAAACGCATACCCATAATATTTCCGGAGATCATAAGGCCATCCGATACAGCAGAAAGAGCGTGAGAAGCCTGAACGAAATCTTCTCAACTGAATAGCAGTTTAGCCGTTCACCGCGCCAAACCGGCGGCAGAGGAGGGAGAGAGAGTCAAAGCAGCATAAAGCGCCCACAGCATCCGGCGGGATCCCTTAGATAAGCGTGACAAGCATTGAGATCAGCCTGATGACCGTTATCCGCGTCTGGCTTCAACAGAAGAGGGTGAAACGCCAAAAGCAGCAGATGTGGTATGTTCATTGGCGTCTGGTGTCCTGACAAAATGTAGACGTTTATCAGACTGGTCGCGGATAACCGCCTTACCTGCAACCTGCTGCTTGTTGCCTGGTGAGAATTTGTCGTTGTTTATTCATAGTTTCAGCGATTCTACCCCCCAAACGTTTCAGGAAGAGAGATTAAATTTTCTTCAGAGTATGATAAAAGCAAACAACCTAAATAGAATAAATGTTAAGTTTAATGATTCAGCTTATTAGGAATTTATTATATTTATTGACTAATTGTCATTTTATACTCATACCCATAATCAGAGTCTTAGTTTAACTCAGAAAACTCGAAAAATGACTATCGTCAATATTTGCCGACTGGGTTATCCAGAAATCAGAATTTCAAGGTCCCAATAAAAATAAGATAAATAAAGTAAAGATATTATTTTATAAACGATAAAGGTAAGCGCTGCTGTGTTTGCGGTCAGAAAGGCCATATCTGCTTTCTGAAAGGGAGTCGACCGCATTCATTGATTCGTCAGAAACAGAGCCATTGCACTTCATACAAAGTACACCACCGTTTAGAGTACTGTTCAGGTTCGAGGAGAGAAATATATCATAGGGTGGCGTTGTCTCTGCTCAACGATGAACAGTTATCAGGTAATACATTGGGTAATCGTGTTGGTTCCCTCTACCAACCCCATCATATCCACAACCTGTTTTATTTGAATGGTAACTTAATGCCTTTCTTCAACTTCGCTATTTTAAAGCATAGTAATGAATAAAAATAAAAATAACTCTACGTCCCATACTGATGTACTGAACGACGAGAGGTGGTGAGCGAGCGCCAGATAAAATCATTGCCGTGACTTGGCAGTTCGCAGGACGGCGTTGAGGTTTACCAAAGCGGTTCAGATAGCCAGAACGATGGGCTGTGGCAGCGATGGTCGAATAGACGGCGCGATGAAGAAAACGAACGTGTTGACACTTCCACAATGGTAACCAGCAAAACAACGGTAAAGATCCAGTCGAATGAGCCACCTCGCCGTCATAAATCAGCTGAACGCGAATCGCCGACAGTTGTTCACCAGGTTTCAGAGAACGTTTTTCAGACGGTCAATTTTGCACGATGGCCAGCGCCAGACATCCAGAATCTTCCATACCGCGCCAGATCCACTTTTACCTTCATGTCACTTTTCCACCACGGTTGTATGGCGGTATGTTCATCGATCATTTTATGTCGGATTGTAAATCAACGGTTTCTTCGATCAGTACATCGAACAAAACTCACTTTTATAAAAATCAAAAATTGTTCAGCCACTTAGAGTTTTATCAATTGAAAGAAGTTTAGCGTCTAATCATAATGTTCAGGATTCAAGATTAAGATGACAATACGGTATCATGGTCGCCTACTGTGGAGGAGGTTTCCATATCCTGTTAAATATGATGACTGATATTTAGTTACCTCACCGTCTGCTATTTCGCTCAACTTCAGAGAAGGGAACCGCAAAGGTAGACGCTTAACGCATCAGGGCCCTTAATGAAGCTAAATACTTTTTTGCAAAACTAATTTAGATAGTTAGAATTGCTAATGCGGTATGCACCATTAAAATGAGCTGTATATATATCATTCCATATATATGAGATTTTCTAAATTTTGTAATGCTTCTGTCTAGAGAAATATTTTTTTTTAAATGCTGAAAATTGAAACAGTAAAACTTGAATTCAGAATTTATAGAATTGAGAATTCAAAAGAAATCGATAAACCCAAAGTTTATAGAAATATAAAACTTAAAAATAATCCATTCGATTGAAAATCAGTTGTGTCCTGAATCGTTCGACTTTACTTATAACGCCTGCCATAATTCATAGTCAATAATAACTTCTATGGTACATATCAACCTTAATGAATCAGGATGTCCTTATGCTTTCCAGATGCCTTAGATAGCAGTAGACCCGTCGTTAAGTCCTTGTTTCAGGTGCCTCTTCTTTAATAGGTAATTGAGTCCCACAAGAAACACTATATAATGTGGTTGATAATTTACTAACATTTTTGACAAAATTACCTAAACCATAACTGCTTGCGGCGTTGAAGCCAAGATAACCTGTTATTTCGCCAATAAGAATTATTTTTTGTTGCAGGTGACAATCCAAATTTCACATTAGAATTATTAACAGCACCATGTTCTTTAGTCTCATTTCGAAAAATCAAAGTTGCGTCTTCATCAAAAAACATGTCATATAATACACGTATTAAACGGATCATCCACCACCTCAACCGCCAAATAAACAATTTATTTTATCGAACCATTCATCATCCCTATCCAATCATTTGTCACAGTTCAGTGTCCATATGAGTATAATAAACTAAGAGTATACAAATATGTACTTTCGCGAGCTAATTGATCAGATTCATAGTGCACTGTTAGTTCAGTGTTAAGCGAACTTCATGATAAATTAAATTATAAATTTGATCTTTTTTAATTACACACGCCTTCTTTGCAGCATATCAGATATCTAGTTACAGAGTGAGTTACCCGGCTGGTTCCTTCGCCCTTTATTGTATTCAGAGAGCATGCCAGTTTATTAAATATTTTGTATTTGTTGTTCATCAGACAATCCATATTTCAGCATTTCATCCGTTACCTGTTCATTAATATCCCCTTTGATCATAGATGTTGCCGCCTGTTATAGTAAGCGTATTTTAGCCCGTCTTCTTTTACCATATTGAAATGGTTAACTTTAATTCCATGAACCAATCATCCATCCCATTGAATAAGCCTGTCTTTCAGTACAGAAAAGGATGAATTAAGATATCCAGAACTCATCGTGCGGGAGAATTAACCAGTTCAGACCAGTTTACCAATAGGGATAATGCGCATGAACCATCAGAGCGAAGTTTCAAATTGATAACATATCGATATAACCATCGAACATCCTGCAAACCATAGTGCTGTAGGGTAACCAACCAGAATATAGAAAATGACAACATTACAGAATTTTAATGGAGCATTGAAGACAGCAATAAAATAACCACAAATCCGGCATAAACTCATAAAATTCAGTAACTTTGATGTAGCAACCTGACTCTTTGTTGTGTCTTTGTGCCAGTATGAATCTTTACCCATAGCTCAATGGGCGTTATGGTCACCGATGAGGTTGCGGGTCGAGCAGCCCCAGCAAGCCCCAGCCCTTCCACGTTGCCTTCCACACCGCCGGCATTGCCAGCATTACCAAATCAGGACAAAGATGACCTCTTCGACGCAGAATCAGACGGCCTTGTTTTACGCTGCTGCACCGCTTCTTCCGTCGGCGCGATACTCTTAACGGTACCGCCGCATAAAAAAATCCGGAGAAATTGCCTTCCGGAACGTTTTTTGTACTTAACCAGGTCAGAAATTAGCTTCGTCAGTTCGTTACTGAACTGCACTACGGTCCTCATTTTCCGCTGGCGACGCCAGCAGCAGCGTCGCTGTTTATCCTGCACGGTAGAATAGTGGCGGCAGATTTCATCTGCCGCGGTCATCTTCAGTTTACGTCCACTAAAAACGGTGCCAGTCGGATATGCTGGCTTCGACTTCGCCTTTTTTTCCGGACTTGATTAACGTCAACAGATCAGAATATCCGGCATTTTGACGGTGATGCCGTCGCCATTTGGTTCAATTATTTATCGAGTAGACGAAGAACAGTCAGAGATTTTCGCCGGGCACATCACCTCACGCGAAGAATTTTGCTCATGCCGGCCTGGCATATTCTGGTGGCACGCGGTCGAGATTTTTCGTAACGCGCACGGGATCAGGCGGGTGAGGTATCCTGCGCAACGCATTGGCGATACCCATAAGCCAGAAGCAATACCCGGTTTTACGGAAATTGCACACCACTTCAGCTCCTCAATACCGCTCACCAGCCACGGTATATTTGCACGCCACATCGCCACTTTAGTCTTCGCTTTGCTTGCCGCCTGTCAGCGCGACTTTATACCGCTATTCGCCGTAAATGTGGTAGGTCTTTCAGCCAGGCT